>CM076609.1:26515669-26797144 GCA_038502775.1 Hippodamia convergens
TCAGTACAACGCATCATACAAAGATCATTTGAATTGAAGTTGACTTCCTGAATATACAGGGTGAGTCTTTGACTTGTACATATATTTTAACGGGACATTCTTGAGGTCAGAAGAAACACTTTTTGTCTCTACCATTTCTTCCAATTCGGCTCGGTTAGAAAGATACAGGCTGTTGAAAATCCATAATAAAATGTAATTTTCGAATATATCTCGTGAACGATTTCATCGAATGAATATAGGTTCTCATTGATGTGGCAAATCTTTTACGAATATGTACAAAATTTAACTCACATGTTTTATTTTTTTCGTTATGACCAATATATACCATTCCATTTCATAATTATAGCAGAAATTTTATGATCCCGACCCTTGAAAGTGAGTTGATGCAATTTAATGAATATTTGGCCATTTTGGAAAACAAAAGTATTTTACGTGAAGTCTCGTGAAATGCGCACTCTTCGAGTAATTAATGATTAAAAAAAAAATTGGTTACTTTGGCTGAATATAATTCTGTTCAGAATATTCGCAGAATTAAATTTTTGCTAATTTTTTCGAAAGTTCAGGTGGTAGATCTAGGTGGTAGATAGGAAAAATTTTAGTGTCATATTTCCAGGGGTGGCATAGCTCAATATGAAAGTTCAAGATGGCTGTATCTTTTTATCTAGGCTGAATTAGAAAAAAGGTATACGAAAAAAATATTTCTTTCGAGCTCAACAATCTATGGTTTGAATATGTACAAGTCAAAAACTCACCCTGTATATGTGAGCTGAGTGAACGACATTAAAGGTGTGTCCATGATGAGTTTTGAGATCTTTCTATTTCGCGATCTTTAAATCTCTATGAGATATTCATTGTTTTTAGAGATTGCATCTCTGATGATAGTGATATATATTCATAGTCCAAAAATCTGCTTTGAGGTCTGAGCTCGGTCTGACGGATGAAGATTCAAGAAAGCGGTTCAATATCTTAGAATGCGTTCTATAAAAAAATACATTCTACTCTGACCATACATAAAACAAGACAAAAAGGAGCTTTCAATTTTTTCTACAATGGCCTATTAATGAGCATAAAAATTTATAGAAAACTACCAATCTGGGACATAAGCAATTCCAACAAGAACTCACTGATGTAAATACATGAATCGAACCTAATTTTACTTCAGAATTTTTGAATGATTCTTGTGATATAGTTATTATATCGTCAATGGTGCCTGAAACCTACTCTCATCTCCACATCCACAAGCAGGTCGTCCTATCTGAAACTTTTGAAAAATTCAAGGATTTTGAGGTCTATTTAGATCTCAACGAATATCCAAATCATATATTTGTATAAATCATTTTAAATTCTCCTTTGGATTCTCGCGAATTTGAGATATTTCAAAAAGTAGATCCAAGATATATTGTTTTGTTGTTGAGCAACAGCTCACATGCGCTACGTATGAAGACAAAGTTGACCGTAATAACTCACCAGTATTGTCTGTCGCTATTAAATAGTTTACGCCAAAGAGGCACCTTCTCAAAATAATATTATCGTTGATGAATGGAAAAATGTAAAGAAAAACTCATGCAAATATACCTACATCGTGTTCAAAATGAAAATTACATGATATGGTTATATATCCCTGAAGTAAGATTCGGGATGCGAGATTGGGTTGAATTTGAGAAATGGTTTCGTAGTTCCAGGTACCCAAGAAAACCTTCACTTTGTAAATTTTTTCTCATTACCACTTCTAAGACGAAAGGTCGGTTGGTACCAGATTTTCCTGTGTGCCTTCAATATTTTGCAACTGTTTGAACAGATTCTGTGAATCTTATACTGACAGAACTCGAAAATTATCGGGTGTAGTGATCACAAATTTTTAGTACTATCTCTTCAGGGCATCATTTGTGATTACTACTCCCGATTCTCCACAAGTTTTTATCATGGTAATAATCGATATTATTTCACGAATTATGCTGACAGATTCTTAGCTTATATGCACTTTTCAGTTTGAACCATAAATAGTCACTCTATTCAAATACAACCATAAACATTCATAATCTACAATTAGAATGAAGTGATGTAGATAGTCTTGCTGCGACTTTTCACGACGCAATGGACAGTCTTGTTCCCGAAATGATGTAAATTCACACAAAGCGATACGATCCCAACTAACAATTTTATGTTTTATAAATGGCCTGAAAACGTTTACAGAACTATTTTCACAAAATATGAATATCGATATAAACGTTTTCACAATGTTTATACAACGCCTATAAACCCAAAAAGGGCGCACTCTTGTGCAGCAATTTTGTCCTTTAATTTGTTTTATTATGGCTTCCAGAGCTATTACAGGATAATTGTCTAAACATTTACAAAATAATTATAAAACATAGTTTGCAACAATTATAAAACAGTTTCATTGAGAACCGTTATAAGGCGAAATGATTTTTAATTATCATGACAATTATACAACATTTATCGAGCTAGAATAAAACAGTTTTAAAAAAGTTGTTTTATCATCTCAGATGTAGCTTTCTTGTTCTGACTAACACTTAAAGTACAAGCATTTTGTTGTTGAAGTATACCCGCTGAGAATAATTTATTTTTCAATGGCCCTTAAGAAAGCAAGCATTGTAAATATTCTAATAAATGAAATATTTGTTCCAGTCAGTACGTCAGCCATATAACATTTAGTTCTGATATGTACATATCCAATACCGGACAGACAGAGAATTTGGATTTGCCATCTGATGGTTGATTTTACTGCGAAAGAAAATTTTCTGCATAGTATATTAAACCAAAAGTGCATCTTTTACCACAATTTAAATACTAAAGTAGTTAGTTGGGGTATTTTATCATCAAAAAACGATTTTACGTCGTAAAGTAAAGTGAAGTTAGAGCAACACAAACTATGGCTTCCATGGTATAAAATACTTTAATCACTTTGAAAGTTCTTATAAAATATTTTTAATTCAAGAGAAATTCTTATAAAATGTTTTAACTTGCATGTATACTTCCGTTATACGTACTACAGGAAAAAGGGGTTGGAGTAAGAAACATATTTATACTTGCATAGGATTATTAATATTGGTATTCTTATGCATTATGTTCATGTAATGAAGATTTTATTCCTAATAGTACATTTATAGAACATTAACAAAACGGGTCGTATCAGCGTTTGTTTAAATGCTTCGTGGTGGATAAGTTATAAAATAATTTGCTCTCAAATATGTCACACATGCAGCAACAGCAGAATTGATTTGCGTCTGGCGCAACATCTCCGCTTATGTTTTAAAGCTAACCTCATTTTCAGTTCAGGTTTCATTGTTAATGTTGTTCTTCTGTTTGAAAAGTAAAATTTTATTGGTAGCTGTCTTGTCTCTTTGTTTTGCACTAAGTTGAACATTCGTTTTTCAGGATGAATAAAAATAAGACAGTATTTAATATAATATGGTAGGAGGATTTTCAATATAGTTGAGGAAGGGGGATTTCATGAGCGTCTTGAAAACATTATTAAAATTCATTATTTCACTGCTAAACATATAAGGCGTTGTTACGTTTCGTAATTTTACATATTTGATAGCAATAACCTGAATCAGGGTATAGGAGATAAGTATAGGAACGGAAACAAGTAGAATTTTTCATTAAACTTATTTCACTTTGTATTATTATTCGCTCTTTTTTTTTGCAATTTGGCGTAATGGCAGATTGCCGTTTTTTTAGCAAGATGTTTTGGTAGCACTTCTTAAATTTCCTGTGAAATGCTCCACTTTTTTTCAACTCTCTCCCATCTACCTTGCGAATTCATATAAATATGGTCACGCGACTTTGATAAGATCAAAAAATGGTTGTTAAATGACTATCTGTTTTATAATGTATTGACAAATGCTTTTTCATCCTTATGAACATTTTTTGTTTTTTATTTATTATTTATAATTTTTTTATTAAACTGTATTCATGAAACTTCTATAATAGTTCTTTAAGGTTTCGTCTGAGTGCAATATGCTTTGGACAGCAATAATATCAAAAAGAAAGCATTAATGAATTAATTTTATGTTTGTTGTGTAAACGTTCATAAAACAATATTTAATATTATAATTTGTCGTGAAACTGTTTTGTATTTTTGCACTAAGAACGTTTTATACAACTCCTTTATAATGCAAAATACTTATTGAAAACTCAATTGTGTCACTGGCAATTTTAATAGAACAAAATTATATTCAACGAGCAGTAATAAAGCAATTATAAAATAAAATAGCACCAACAGTAAGGAATTATAAAATATCTTTGCTAGTTGGGATGGCAATTGTATATCTCGAATGAGATTAATATTGTGTTCTATTCTAGTAAAAAAACGACTCCTGTACCTATCATCGGGGTGGTCAGGAAGTCCGAGCCTGCATAATATCTCCACGCGCCCGTTTTTCACCGTTATCTCGGAAGCCAGCTAGATGTCCGTATGCTGATTCCTTCTTCCCGGTTTTTCGACGGTCGCTGTGGCGAATCCGCTTCGCTCTGCCGGTAATTTATGGCGAATCCAGTTCTGACAAATTAACACATTACGCAAAACTGCGCTTGTATCGCCGTTCGTTATGCCATACGCGAAATAAATTATACTGGTTCGGGATGTATTTCATTGGAAAATTTGAAGCGGATGCTCGAGTTTTGGCGCGCGGTAATGCGAAGCCGATCGTGAGATTCGATCCCGGACTGTTTTAATCCATCAAATTGAAACTCGGTAGTTTTACTCAGAATATGATCAGGAATAGCAGATTGACCTACCGAATGTGGGATTTTATTGAATCCAATTTCATAAGGAGAAACTTTTCCCTTGAATAGAGCATTTATTTCATTCAGTGGCATTGACCTTGTGATATCAATCTGTAACACATGATCGATGTATATTGAATTGTATTATATTGTTTCACCCAACATCAGGAGAATATGTATGCTAAAAACGCCAATTGGGATTCACCAATTCAGAAAATTATTGAAAATTGCACAAGGGAATGTGAACCCTGCAGGAGAGTTGGGTTGGAAAAGGCTTGTGATTTTCATCACCAACACGCACACTCAAATGTGTTTGCTTTTCAATACATCCCTGGAATTAAGAAAATTTCTGGAATATGAACGTTGGACGAAATTACTTCAGAGTTGAACAGACTCGTTAGATAGATATATAATAAGACAATTCATTATGGATAATCGTAAAATAGTGGATCATCACCAACAGGAAGTTAAGTGTCTAGATGAGAAAAAATTCAAACTAAAGAAGAAAAGAATCGAAAATTACTCTGAAATGATGTGTAATTTCAGAGGTAATTTCTAAGAAAGTAGTCGAATTATATAACCTTTTTTTCTCAAGATAAATAGGACCCCAGTTTCAACAATAAACTTTACTCAATGATTTACACAATTTATCAATCATATATATATGTTCTAACAACTCGTGGACTAAAACTAACAAGGATAAAGTGAGGTTATCCCTGAAATGAAAATGATTTTATCGCTCCAGGTTAATCAGAAAAAAAACAGCAGTCAGTGAGATATGTATTTAAATCATAGAAAGTTACAAACAAATTTTGAAAAAAATATAGGTACCTTATGATGGTATATCGGCTATATGCAAATTAGACTTTTAGAAAGGATCAATTAGGATCGTTTCTAAATGGGTAGGTCAGAATCGACCCGTTGCCAGTGAACTGTATTGAACACATGAGTAAATTTTGAAGACATTAGAAAGAGATCAGTGAAGAAAGTGTTTATAAAATAAGGCACAGCAGTAAATAGGCTAATCTGCTAATGAGTTGACCGAATGACAAGCTGTAGACCGCTATTCAAAAAGTAAGGCATACTTACTGTTCCGTCCTGTTATATACTTGAGTGTCTCCTATATATTAATCATAATAAAGACAACTTCCCGAAGCACCGAGAAACTCACCAATACCAAACAACGGCAAAAGATAAATATGTGCCTCCACTACATCGACTTAAAAAACCCAGAATATGCACATATTGAATGGATTAAAAATGTTCAATAGTCTGCCCGAGCACATAACAACCTTATCCAGCACAGCTTTTAAGATCAAGATGAAAAAAATACTCATAGAAGGTGCCTTTTACTCCGTGGACGAGTTCATGTCACATAAGTTTTAAACACATAATTATGTAATTATTGTTTTATTCTGCTATTGTGTCTGTGATATTGTTTTATCCTATTGTTTTTACTATATAATAGCCTGATTTTATATTTATGTATACATATATATGTGTATATATATATATATCCAATTTTTCCCCTTTTGACACCTCCTGTATATTTTTGAGGAATTAAAGGAATTTGAATTTGTAACAATATGTCTGGAGACATCAAACTGTCCAAATCCAACCTCGATTTCGATCATTTATATAACAAAGAGCGATGTCTCTGTAGAAGACATCGATGGCTCAATGAAGAAAAACGAGAAAAATATTCAATTTCTATGCACCGTACAGAATACATTCCGCGTGGCATATGTCGAACTTCGACAAACTTTATCCAATCTCGCCTGCTAGCGTCGCCTACTAGAATCGGGCGCAACATCGAATATTTGTGCAAACTTTTCGCATCCAGTGTAATCCGAGTTGGAATCACTCTATCCGGAAAAAATCGCACTCGGAAAGATTCTCGAAGGTGCGATATCCGGGAACGACTCCTCCTGAATTGGCCATTTATGACGGGAGGAGAGAGTAAAAAATCGTTTCAACTTCTGCGTCACAGATTATTTCTTTTTATTATTACTTTCAGTCGTTCTGATCTGGGAGTTTTTGCGAATCGATTATAGCTATAAAAGGTATTTCTTTCAGTTAGAAAGAAGTACCTAGTGTCTTTCATGTTGCCCAGTTTATACTTGGTAGGCATCCAAATCTCTTCATACGAAAACGAAAGTCTCATAAAATTTGGGGGAAAGCACCTTGCTCGTTCGTTAATACTCATATTTGAAAAAATAATAAAAGTGTTATCCAAAATTCAATAATTAGATACTGACTTATTAATTATTTTTTGAATTAAGGTCGTGCGTAGGATCCAATTATATTCATGAAATATGTTCCATAACAAAATCTGTGTTCATAGAAGATGAATTATCCCAGTCATTCACAAGTGACAGATCTAATCATTACTACTTATAACCAACCTTCGATTTCACAAAATGGATCCAGTATATTCCTATGATGTGAAGGGTGATTATTTTAGAGGCGGAGAACTTTAAATCGTAATAAAACACTCAAAATAAAAATTTATGATCATAGATTTTCATAACAGATAATTTTTTGGCATTTAACGTTTAAAAATTATTTCGGGCATGTGGCCCGCGTGGCTGCCACGTACATGACGTAATCTTGAAGTTCAATTTTCACACACCTTTCGCAGTAAATCTGGTTGTATTTCGGCAATTACCCGTCGAATATTGGCTTCCAGGTGCTCAATCGTTTGTGGTTTGTCGGCGTAGACTTGTGACTTCACATGCCCCCAGAGAAAATAGTCAAAGGCCTCAAGTCGCAGGAACGCGGTGGTCAGTTAAGAGGTCCATTTCGGGAAATCACTCGTTCATCAAAGGGTTCCCTCAGTAAATTAATTGTATCGCGGGCTGTGTGGCATGTGGTACCGTCCTGCTGAAACCACATGTCTGCGACATTAAAACCTCTCAATCGGGGCAAAAAAAAATTATTAATCATGGCTCTGTATCGTTCACCATTAATCATAACATTCTGACCATCATCATTTTTGAAGACATGGACCAATGATCCCACCGGCCCATAAAGGGCACCAAACAGTGACTTTTTCTGGCTGTAATGGTATTTCGACAAAGGCTTGTGGATTATTATCGCTACATATGCGGCAATTTGGTTTATTGACATAGCCATTTAACCAAAAGTGTGCTTCATCACTCAACAATATTTTCAAATGAAATTGTGGATTCATAACAATTTTTCCATTGGCCCATTCAGCAAATGTACGGCGCAAACGATGATCTTGTGGTTTTAATTCCGTACAAGTTGAATCTTGAAAGGTTTTAAACAAAGATCTTTTCGCAAAATATTCCTTAAAGTGGATGCACAAAGCTCAATTCTTGAGCTTGTGTGAGATGACGAATGGACACATTTGGGTCTTCATTAAAACTCTTCGAACACCATCAATGGTTTGTTGTGTACGCACTGTCCGACGTCTAACCGGATGCGCAGTATCGTTTAAGGTAAACGTATTGCAAAAACGATGTACAGTTTCTCGAATTAATCGTTCTGAAGGACGATTATGATAACCATGAAATGGACGTAATGCCTTGTAAGTTGCTCGAATTGAACTATGGTTTTCGTAATAAATTTTAAAAATTTGCAAGTGCTGCACCGGAGTAAGTCTAGGCATGCCAGAGAAATCTTAATTAAAATTAACGAAGAACTGTCAAATCGGTTAGCATGGAAATTTTTTATTTGAATTTAAAGTTCTCCGCCTCTAAAATAATGGTGGCAATTTTGATATCGCGTTGCTTTAAACCTTCTCGTATTCTTGCCCTTATAAAATAATTGTTTCATTCGGTGTTTTTACTAAAACGATCTACGAAAACAAAACATTATGAAAAAAATTTAATTTATTAAAAAAAAAACAGGAACAGTCCATTCGTTGACGGGAGGTGATTCAGCTTATTGGGTAACTCACAACATCAGGTACTGGCTGCGCGAACGAGCTGTTGCACGTTAAAGGTAAATTTTTGGGAATTATTTGCTTCAAAACCTCGTGCCTAAATTGCACTCAGCTCACTTCCAGGGCTGGGAGCAGAGAAGTAAGCAAGGAAACGAGCAGTATGAGAATGTCCTCGCTTGACTCTTCCTCCTCCGGCGGTTGTCACTCACATTGCCCTACGATATCTAAAAATGGCGGTTTTTCGTGCAGGAGTCGAAAAACTGACAGCGTGATCGACTGAAATTTCTTCATCCGCTATTGCCGAAACAAGGTCGGGGAGAGAAAACTGATTGGGGATAGTATGAAATCTAACTGTCTTCGATACTCCCCCAGAAGTATTTTGGAAAATAGTTCGGACACCGCGAAGTGCGTAGTAGAAGTACAAGTAGCTCAAGAATTTCACTCTCCGGTTTTGGTTTCGGAAGCCTAAAGTATATCTAGCCAGAACTGATAGTGCCAGTGCACAACTAAATGTACGCCAGCAAGGTTATGAATATTTTCATTGGCTCCCGTTTAGTGCTTTCTCGCCTTCTCCAAATCTGTATTAGGTACGACAATTAAGTGATATATGAATATATATTTTAAAATTATTGGTCGTTTTTGATTCAATGTATGTACTTACAAAGTCGGCTTTAATCTGGGGGATGGTAGTGCAACCGCCAACACGAGTCAAACGAAGCGCGGCGCGGGGGAACTACCTATCTTTTATCGAAGTGTTTCGTCGTATTTTCGAACACTCATAACTTGAGTTTGTCATATAGAAGATGAACAACATTCTCAGGATACAATGCAAGTAGTGAACTCATCAAAAGTGCTAAGATTTAAGTGCATAGCTCCTACACTTTTATAGACATCTAAAAACCCCCGATATCGTCAGTCACTCACTGATGATCATACAAACCTTAAGGGTAATTCCCGATGTCCTATCAAGTTGAATTTTGGTATATGAGCTAGCTTCAATACACAAACAATGGAAAAATTGCTAAATTTGAAACTTTCACCCCCAACCCTTAGAACCGGGGGATTGTATGATGTCGATGTTTAAATATTATTTATAAGCTATTTTCCGTAGTACTAAATGCACGTAATTTTGACCGCTTTTTTGTAGTAAATTCTTGGGCAGAATCTGTAGAACTCGACATTGTTTGTAAAACTAAATACACGAAATATGTTCGATTGAACGCGCCGATATGGGCAATCATCACGAAAGATATTTTTTTTATGACCGTGCGTTTTCACCCACTTTCCCGTACTCATTTTAGTTCAGAAAGTGTCACTTTTCCGCACTAGTGCGGGAAAGTATTAGCAAGGGTTTTTTCCGTACACTTTCATTAAGGAATAAACTGAAATATGATATGTCTCTATGCATCGAACGTCAACGATGAGAGTACCATGGTAACGACATGTAGAATTCATGTGTATTATGGATTTTCATGGAATGTTTTGTATGTTGAAACAAAATATATATTTTCAATGTGGGCTCGTAAAAAAAGTTATAATAATAAAACTTTATTTCAGCATCAATATATTACATGCTTCGTCCCAAAGAATTACAGTATTAATTGAAAAATTCATCAATATGATATTTAGTATTGTCTAGTAATAATTTTTTGAGATTTTTTTGAAAATTTTTTCCGTGTTGCTGTTTTATGTAATCTGGGAGTCGGTTGTAGATTTTGGGGCCCCAGAAATCTACTCCTTGTTGCGCATATTTCCGGCTATGGTATGGTATGGTGAGTTGGTCTTTTTTTATTATTGAACTTATGAAACGTACTGTTGGCTGGAAAATTACTCAAATTTTCATGTACGTATGTTGCACAATGTTCCTATCTTGTGTAGAAAGTATCTTTCCCGTACTCGATTGCTTTCCCGAACTCCGCTCCGTGTCGTTCGGGCAACAGCAATCTCGTACGAAAAAGTAAAACTTTCTGAATAATTTGGCACCACCTTGTTGTTTTGAAGCGTTATCGCCTCTCGATGGATAAAGTGTAGTGTCTCAGTTTACAGTGTACCAGTGTACAGTTACCAAATAGCTTTTGAGATGTTTATTCGAATAAGTATATATTGCTATAAGTTTATATCTCAACTAACCTAGCAGATGACAGTTTTTCCGAAAATCTAAGTATCTGTCTGGTTCGATGATGATATTTATTTCTTTGGATATTGTGCATTTCTTTACCATAATGTAAATGATTAGTTGTCACATGTATCAAATAGAGAAATAGTGATATTTATAATTTGCCTAGGATTTGTGATGGGCACAATAACTTAAATGTCATCGATCTCACCGTCGATTCCATACAGTTTACATAGCTTGGTTGACGGGCATTTGTGGAGCTGTGGACGTTTATCGCGCCCGCTTATTCGGGTGAATCGGCAACGATCAATCGGCCACATCTATCATTAGGCTGAGATCTACAGTAGCAGGGCGGGAGAAAGTCGACCGAGAGATTCGCGCTGAGTGCATTTCGATGTTTCACCTCCAGAGAAGGCTGCTTTCGAACGGCCTCTGCTATAATTCATCTTTATTACAGGCAGCCGACCACAGCGTCGTTAGTCCTCATTCATGCAATGCATGTTGACTACAGGGTCGAACAGCTATCGATCTCGACTATCGATGCGCAAAGATATCGATCTGTGGTTGTGCGAATTTGCATTAGCTAGAGTTTCGTGTTCTCTTTAGTTCATTTCGCATTTCAACCAATTCTTCACCATTGATCGGATATGCTTAAAAATAAATTTTCCATCATTTTGATGATTCGGAAATTATATGAGCTGAATGTAAAAATTGGAATACTAGGTTTTTCATACCAACCTGTCATGAATGATGAAGAAACTTCCAATGAAATTTGATTCTGAGCACCTACTCAATTTCTTAATAAGAGAAATCACAATACTTATCTCGGAGTTGGTTGAGAGTCAAAAATCAGTCCAAAATTATCGAGGAGAGTGGAAAACTCAACTATCATCGTCTGCTTCTATTAAGAAACGCCGAGCGACAAACATCAGTACCATCCTCGGGTATCAATATTAACTCCATCAGAAAGTACTCTGGAACTGTAATTCTATGAATCGCTTTTAAGAAGTGTGGTCATTGTCACCTAATGGACTGTTGTCTACTACGTAGACATGATGAGTATATTATTGAGAGTTTCAGACTACTTTTTAAACATTATTTCGAGCAGCTGTGTCAAAGATTTTATGAGAGGGCGAACATAGATCATATTATAATAATATTAAGCTCGTAGCAGTTATTTTTGAATATCTCGAAAATGGTACATTTTAGATATACCTAGGGAACCCTGGATAGACTTCACTTATTTTCAGTCCACAAATTCATATGTGAGTAAAAAAAAATACGGTTTCCATTTGACAAAATCGAGTTTTTGGCTTTTTTTGAATTCCAACTTTGACACTCTCATTTTACCTCCCAGTATATCAAAACGTTATTTTCTCTACAGAGTGACGTTGAATATCTTTTCGGTAACCCATTTCAAAAAACAGATCTGAGATTGTGCGTTGCGCTTTCATTGAATTTTCAGTGTTCTACAATCCTCTATTTGTATTTTTTTTTCACAAAACAGTGAAAAGGGCTTTAGATGGCTAAAGGGCATGATAAATTAAATGAATGTGGCATTCGAAGATCTGTCCGAAAAACTCATAATATACAGGGTGTTCCATTTGAAATAAGAAAGTTGATACCATTTCCGGTGAAAGCGGAAGTTATTGATATTTGAAAATATATTATAAATGAAGGTCTATTTGGCTTATATCCACACAAAATTTGAAATTGATCGAATAATTATTTCTCCATAAACTTCTGAAGGGTACTCCCGGTGGCACCCTGTATGTATGCGCCCCTTTGAGTTTCCTTTGGAGGCACTCTTGAGCGCATGTGACGGTCAAGGAACTAGGCGGAGAAGAAGATATTCTGTGTATGGAACGCAGTGGATTTGTAGACCAACGAAAATTTAATGTCTTACAATGTCGTACATGAAAACGGGCCATGCCATGAAGCGAAGAATTAGTTGTGTTATTTGTTATATATTCTCGAGAAAGGAACTTTTTGCCAAATTCATCATAACCTTTCCTGCTCAAGTTGGGTCTTGAAGACAAAAGAGAGAGTAGTTAGAAACCGTCGAACAATATTCCATCAACAAAGTAAAGGCTGGATCAGTTCTGGATTATTCGATCATTCTGACTTAGGTAGGTATGGCTTGTTTGATGTATGTTAGTTGAAGGATATAAAATCAATTGGGAAGTTGAATGTGACTCTGACTTGACAGCGTCTTCAGAATAATTATTTTTCGCTTCGGACCCCTGCAATTTCGAATAGTGGGTATATTTTATTACGAGTCCAGAAAGTAAGCTAGTTTCGTACTCGCGCGATAAAGCACAGAAAAAGCCTTTTTGGACGTGTAATGAGCGATATTTTTCATTCTAGCTCTAGCGATATTTGTTCTTCAGGAGAAATCATTTCGATATTGTAGAACAATAATTCCTTAAAAAACTGACATAATCGTAGCTCTCTGATTCTAAAGAAAATAATAATTCATCTCAGCCATAGCAAAGATACAAATCAGCTCACCGTAAAACTTTTTACGGTGCGGCCGCAAGGAGAAAGGGTATATTTCGATGGTCTAAATCGACATGTTATGATAGGATTTTCGGAATGGTGTAATGAAAAACAAATTTCGAAGTCCTTGCCTATATACATTAACTACCTCGATGATGCATTTGTTCAAATTTTGATAATATCTTGTTCTGTATACATTCAGAACCCAAAAGAATAAATACATAGCATCCATGATCACTGAATGGACCCTCCAATTTTATATTTTCAAGATTCTCTGGACCTACAGGATATCACCTTCACTTCGAGGGTATCACAAAAACGGATATAAAGGCTTTGGAGTGCTACCTAATCCGCGAGGAAAAGTTTGGCATTTCTTTTTTGTTTTTGCAGAGCTATATCAACAGTTCCTTCCAACCTGTCGAAGAGACAGGAGGGTAACTATCGTCACATTTTCTTCTTGATTGATCGGTGATTTTTATTTTTTTCCGAGAAAAATGTACCTAGCTATGTTCCGTCCACCTGACTTGATTTATTCCCCTTCTAAAAGAATAATCTTTTTCGTTCTCCTCCTGATACATCGAATGAAACTCACCGCCATAAGCGTCAAGAAAAAAAATCTTCCGAGCAGAACTTTTCTGCGACAAAAGTTCGAAACTGACCCAGCTACGGAACCCACCCCCAGAGCTCCATGAATACCGGCGGTGTCAACGGTGAACCGATATGGAAATTATCTCTAATGGGAGATGCCGTTCGGCACGATATTTCTCGGAATCACGAGGCGAGCCTGGATTAGATTTATTCTTCTGCCCGACCCCACGTTCCGATTTATCGCAACGTTCTGTCGGATGAATAATTTGGATTATCGAGTCTCGCTTGTTCTCGGCATTTGTCCGCGCATAAAAACCCTACATTTTTCAATAGGAAGGGCTAGTTATGACCCTCGTATATCATTTGGCCTACGGCACGAGAAGAAAGGAATAAGAGATATGACCTCGCGAAATCTGTCAGTTGCGATTATTTCTTCGAAACTGAAGTTGAACAGTATAATAGGAATAGATTTCCACTGTATTATTAATCATTCAGGTATTCGAAACAGGAGCTATATATACAATCGCCGCTTGAATCTTTTATCACATGCAATGTTTATTGCTGGGAAACTTTGCTTATATACCAAATATACATAGAGGAAACCACGGCTTTCTTCATAGTAGAAGAAAAAATGTTTCTATCCGAAGTCGTCTAATTCAACCTCACAGTAAAGGCCTTAACGAAACAAATTCAATATCAATGAAAAATACTATAGGGATTTCAAAACAGAGTGACATTCCTCACGAATTATATTGTGTTTATTGGTTCAAGTTCGGTTAACTAGAAGTCTATAATTTTTCTGAAACTTTTTTTGGTTTTCACTCTGAAACTGGAATGCCTTTCGTTAATTCATGCAACAGGATAAAATCGGGAAAAAACAATGAGAGAACATTAAAACGAAGTATATATCAGACTCGTTGATCATACCAAATCGTGTAATCTTCAAAATAGTTAATTTTTCAATTCATCTTTTTTATTTTTTTAGAAATTTTGTTTCAGACGTTGGAAATTAAAGCCCAAGGGAAACGCAAAATTTGATATCAATAATTGTTTGAAAAAAGGAGTAAAGTTTACAAGCCGCTCACAATTTACTTTTTACTCACAGAAGATGCTCGATGTGCAAACCACCAATTTCCACACATTTTATCTGCACGTTTCATTAACTGGCCAATTGGATTTCTTAGATAACACCATCATTCGGATAACATTTGTGAAATGTATAATCCTCTTCATTATTTGCTCTCTTGATTCAATACTTACAGAATAAACAATCAGTTTCAAATGTCCCCCAATGAAATAATCTATGGGATAAAGGTCTGGAGGTCGTGGTGGCACTTCAATAGGACCACCACGTCCTATCCACCAACTTCCATATACGATATATGGGCCATTATTCACCTACACAGAATAGGTATTATTATTGAGAAACTCACGTTGAGTGTGGAGTTCTGAAAATACGCAGATAAGTTACAAATTGATTTCCTCATTATCCCAATGAACATAATCTCCCTAATATAGATTTCATTTTCGATAAATTCACAACTTTTTTAGATTTGTTGGATCATTATGAGACCTTCAAGGGTGTGACAAAAATTTTAATAATTGAATTCCATTACTGTGTTTATGAGTTTCGAGTTTATGTAAAAAAAATTCAGGGGGCCTTTAGGTGGTCATTTTCACATCAGTCAAAATTTATTTTTCTGAGTACGGCACTGGAAATATGAAATTCGGTATACATAATCCAACAGATGCTAAAAAGTGTTACGAATTCTGAAAAAAATCATTCAATTCTTATATACAGTACCAGAAATATAGTGAAATGAAATATCAGAATGAATAAATCATCCTGTAAATTGGCAAGAAAAGATAGTGGCAATTTCGTGATGCAGATGGTAGACCTGATATATGGTAATGGTATGTTAAGTTTATCGTTAGACACCCTGTATATATTCATACTCTTTCAAGAGAAACAAAAAAGTACCTAGCTGAGGTTAGTGCGACGGGATACCCTACAGTTCTGCGCTGATAGAAGAGGTTAGGGAAAACTTTAGCAGAAAAAACTGCTCCTCCGTGATAGAAAAAAGAAAATAACTAAAAATACTAAATATCAGAAGATTTCGAAGGTCATCTACGTGAGCGGAAAGAACATCTTCAAGTAATTCTTCAATGGTCAGAGAACAACAGAGTCTTCACCAATCCACCCGAAATTCGTAATCTGAAATGAAAAAAAGACAAAAGCAGAAAAAAGAATTATTTATAGTAAATAATATTTCTTCAAGTTGAACACCCACTTCAGAAATGCATTCGTTACTTCAAGTATAGCCTCGAAACCACCTTGAAATCTATAAATGAAACCACTTTTTAGATGTTATATTGTCTCCTCAACTTCCCCACACTCAAAATTAGGGCTCTCAACCGAATTCTATCTGCATGATGTTGCATAATATTTTTTATACGATTTAGAACAGACCATATTCTCCTAGAAAAGCAAATCCAGGAACTCTAATAGTGGGATCAGCAATGAGAACTCCGTTGCATGCGTTCCATTCAGATTGCCAAATTTCGTTGTAGCTTCAATTCGTATTGATTAAAAAAGTTTACCCAAATGGTTCAATCTGGGGACCTTATTATAGAATATAAATGAGAGTATGGGAAAAGGATTTGGAAAGGAATTAAATTTGTTTCAAAAATTCAATGTTGTTGTCTCTCTGCGAATATGTGGAGGTACAATAATTTGGAGGACTGGGATACCAAGGAGTAGATAAAGAGCTGATAGTAAGTAGGATTGATCATCCTCATAGATAAATTTCGTTGGGCATCAATTTTTTGGCTGAAGAATGTTGAACCAAACAGGGCAACAATATTCAGCAACAGAAAAGCTGCGGCTTGCGCTGCAGTATGAGATATGATGAGTATTCATAATTCTGTTGGTTCTAAAATTTCAAAGTCTGTTATATTCCTAAATATATCATACTCTGTTGATATTAATGAATTCTCGGCTATTTTGTCTTTACTTCACTAGAACTAGAACTACTTCATTAAAATGCGACTTATTGGTCACCTCCACAATTATTATTTAGAATAAATGGAAAAGATACACTCCTGACAAGTTTCTGAACTCAATTTTAATTCATGCTTTTCTCCTTTGTCGTCATAAATTGAAATATTTTGATTATAGTGAGGGAACCCAGAAGGGCATTTCGGGATTTTGTCATTCGTAGCAGATTAATATTCAGATGGATGCGTCGTACCCGGTTGAGTCCAAAATATAAGCGTCATATACAGTGTGTCCTGGAAACACCCTGCCAAAAGAAAACGGAATGTAGATCAGAATATGCTTTTCCCGATGTGAAAAATTTTTCATATAAAAAGCTCACAGTTTTCGAGATATTTTATGTGTGATGTAAATGTTAAATTTTTTCACTTCACATACTTTCTCTCATGCCATAATTAAAATTAAAAATTTTTCGAATGTTTCAATTCATGCACTTCAAAATAGCACATTGGTGTTTAATCGGCCGAATTCATCTTCCATGGCGTAGAGGTTTTTCGACGGAATCTCTGCGGGAGCACCAAATTGATCGATGGTCTTTTTCATTGTGGATTTTCGAACTTAACGATCGGGACATAGATACCTAAAAATGTGTGCAAACTCCTTCACCACACACGGATTCGTTGTTACACGAAACGTCCGCGATCGGAAATTCATTTCTCTATTTCAGTATCGTCAAGAGTTCATTACAGTGCTAAAAGTTGTGCTGTGAGTAACTCAATACAGCATTGTTTTTCGTTATATTTTTCGTTTTTCGGTTGTCAATGCTGACCCTCGATTTTATTAATTTTCAAATTAAATCAATTCAAATTCCGTTATCTGTCAAATTTCGTAAGTCACACCAACTGCTTAGGTGCAATACAAAAGTCACTAATCTGAATTTTTATTTGAATTTCGATAGTTATCAACAAAACTCGACCGAAATAGAGAAAATATTGTCTAATTTCCTTGGCAGAAGGCAATTCCAACACTTATGCTTTCGAAAACTCGGTCCTTCGTCGCTCGTTTTCGAATTTCGCATTATTGCTGGAATAGAAGCTTGTTTTAGAATATACTATTTTCTCTTCACAATATAATACATATTATTATTTGGTACTTCAAAACTCAACACTACCATGCGCTGTATTCGAAACGGTGTAATATATTAATAATAATAAGCTGTTATATGTGAAATTATTGGTAGGTCAGAAAAATGTAAAAGGTGTTTCCGTGGCTTATAAATTTTGATGGGAGACCCCTAGAGCGCGCAATATATTCTTTATATCCTCAAAATTTTTCTGAGAGATGAGCTTCATCTTTCGACGAATTTGTGACAAAAAAGTGGTTTTTCTGCATGTCGAAAAAACAAACAGCTGGATATAACTTTTGACAAATTCTAGAGGAGAAAACAGTTCGGCAAATGTTCTAAGATACATGATTTCATTGCTCCTCAGAGAAGATGATCGACTTTGAATTTTCCATTAACACGGGAAAATTCTCATTAAGATAATCTCGATATTGTTTCCAATGACAGAAGTACGATTAAAATCGGTTGGAAATATTTGGTGATTAGTTCAACTGGAATGATCATGTAAATGAGGGAAAATGATAGTCAAATACCTGAAAAAAAAATTGTAACATGTAAGATTGATGGGAAGCAATCACATCAAATATCTGCGACCATTCATTTTGATGGTTTATTCTCTAAAAAGAATGTTATATAGTTGCTTACTTTTTATTCCACATATAAACACCACTATTTGGAAAAAAATTTAAATCTCCTCCCCAATTTCTCAAAAGCTGAGCCTCAACTATCGTCTCAGTATCATATGAGAATGAAAGTAATATCATGCAAAAGGTTTGGCATTCTATTACTATCCTGTCAACAGTTTTAAGCTTTGAAAATATGGAACTTCATGGTGAACAACCTGTAGGTATCAATAACTAAAGAAGGATCTTCGCAAAATTCGAAAGCACGTTCAATTAATTTATCAGATCCTTGCTAACGTCAAACACAAACGTGAGATGTTTATCACTTGACTGAACATCAAAACTAGATCCTAGGTTTGAAGGCGTCGGCCCCGATCGCATATATTCCTATTACCACAAGATAAAACAATGGCTTAGTGCTTAGTAATTCGCAGAAGTGCTCGGGAGTACTATTGGGATTACTAAGCACTAAGCCTTTTGATGAAGTGCTTTAATTACTAAGCACTCAGCACTGCTTTTTAAAAGGCCTTGGGGGCACAGTGCTTGGGAGCACAAAAGGGCTTCGAGTGCTTTCACGAGCACAAAGCACAGTGCTCTGGCACATGGTCATGCGTTATGTCGCCATGTGAAATGCATTTCATATTTTCCTTTCGACAATATGCAATCATGCTCTATTTCGTAATTGGAGCAAAAAAATCAAAGTACAATTCTTAAGATTTACAGTGCAGGTATTGCATCTAGGTACAAAAGATGAAATATTTTGTTCACAATTCGTCGTTAAGACTACCGTTTCCTTAGGAACATTCCGTTTAGCTGTAGCTGAAGCTGCCATCATCGATACTCCAGGGATCGTAAGAGATGCTATAGATGGGTCTCCCTCCAGACCAGCGGATAGCTTTCCAACCAGTTGAGTGTAGTAGTCATTAAGGAACCCGCATGAACAACCAGAGTCGCGGATATTCGTTTTCCGTAATGACCTATATACGCTTTCGGGTTATCCAAACCCAATCATTCAGGAACCTTAATCGGACTCCTTCTAACAGGCTGAAGAGTATGTAAATTTCTTATTTCACTGACCCACGAAGAACCTAAGATAGCCTTGCCGACGCAACCCTCATCGAATCCAGATCTTCTTCATCAATTATTGGAAATTCCCTATTTATAATATTAATATCATTTTTCGTCTTTGACACATTAATCACCAGTTCTCATTTTATATTTTTGAAAATCTTAATAGGCTTCACTATAGGTAGCTTAAGATTCCACCGGAATCACGTGACTTTACGGCTTGAGATTCCACGAAATTTGACATTTCATGAATTTTATTTCGGTAAGACTAGAAAATCAAATCAGTCGACCATGATTCTTGCCCATAGTAAAGTTTAATCGAGTTAATAGAAAAAGTTACAATATGATATCAATATTTTCATTCTCAGAAAAATATTGTTCCAATCAGAAACTAAGTATTGATTTTAACATCAACAAAATAGCAATAGATTTCCCTCGGTTGTCTAATGTAACTAATATACTATTCATATTTTCCTAGTTGTGATAATTACTATTTAATTATCATATTGATTAAAATACTACAATAATCAAAATGCACAGAAGTTCTTCTGATGAATATGTTCGGGCATGTCTTCAATTGATTGAAGATTCAATGAGGTGCAGCTTGAAAATCTCATTCATTGATCACACATCTGAGAAACAGAATAGTGCTTATTACGGTTCGATATTTCGCTAGGGAAATTATTTCATGTTGTCTTGCCGAGAAAACTTCACGACAACAATCAAATTGATGATCTCCTACATCAGAAAAGATTCATCACAACAGATCTGTAGGGATATCCTGCTATAAACTCTACTTTTATCCTTAACTGCACTAGTTTATATACATGGAGAGTTATTGTTTCGAGGTGCAATCAATTCAAAAGACCTCTCGCGAACTTTTAATGGACTTTTTCCAACAAGATAAGCCGTAACAGAAGAACTATTAGTTCTGCAGGTTGATCCTAAAAAGCAGCCTGGCTAATGAAAAACTCCGCAATTCTTCTTCTATCCAGAGCGAAAATACTGACGGGTGGAAAATTTTTCTCAGCGAAGTCAGCAGTAGAAGAATAATCTCTTTCATCTCTTGCAAGCTCATAAACCCATGCGAGTATTTACCTGCTTATCTCAAAGGGAAATTTCCTGCCTGGGCATTTTCGAAGAATATTCGAATTACCCTTATATCCTTTCTCATTCATACTTAATTTGCGGTTAAAATTTCAACTATGTGTGTGTCAGAACGTAAAATTCATGACCGTTGTTATTTTATTCAAGAATAGGTGAATTCAGTAAAAATAATAAAAGAAAGCAGATTGATATCCTCTTGACAATATATTTTGAAGTTATAGACCTACTGATTCTTGTTTTGAATTTGAACCATGTATGAAAATCAGTGAAAAACAATTACCGGGTGTCCCAGTATACCTGTTTCAATGGATTATCTTAGAGATAAATAAATTGGGGTGAATTATTTTCATTGGATGTCAAATCAACCTCTAAGTTAAAATTTTTCATATAAACCTGGCAATACCCTTTCAATTATCATTTTCTCCATTAAATTAGATGTAAAATATAAAATGTGGTACATCGCAGGAAAGGTTATTTCGACCAAAAATCAGAAATTGCAGAAAATATACAAGGTGCTATTTGAAATAAAGGAGTCAGAGTTACTTCCACTCAAACGGGAAGTCATTTTCAATTTTTGTTTTTTTCAGATGAGGGTTCCTTGAATAAATTGAAGACTATGAAAATTTCAAAGTTTTATCTTCTGTAATGGCTGAGATAATCCATTGGAACAGGTATACTGGGAGACCTGGTATATTATATTGTTTTCCCTTTTCACGTCCGGGAATTTGTTTCTAATATTATTTGCTCGAAAATAAACAAATATATTCAGAGTTTTGATTCAAAATTACAAGGTGGATGGAATTCAGGAAAATTGAAATCGTATACAACCTACGAGTATGAGGCAGCCCCTACGAAGTTTTACGAATTGAATCTGCTTATTTCTTATACAACGAAGTCATACCCTCATATTCATAATATTTCGAATTATTCAACCTGAACATGAAAAATCATTTTTATGTCTTCTTTTTGCATTTCTCCATCTGAAGTCGTGAACAGGCAGATGCGAACAGTATGAAATTTCCGAACAACCATTACAGAAATGAAAACATCCACATTATGGTTGGACGCATTCAATACGGGCAGGGCTGCAGATACGATATGGAATACCGAATTTGATGTTTCAGCAAAGGGTTAGCTATTACGTTGCATGCCGTCATATCGAGACAATCAGAAAGCCATCCGCTTTGTGTGGGATAAATGGGACTATGTAGGTACGTCGGTATTCAGTAATTTATTACCTCGTCTCCAATGAAATAATGAAATGATCCATAATGGATAATAAAACCTGAAGGGAATATTAAAACTATTTATATGCCCACAGATGCATCAAAGTTCTTCGTACAGTTCTAGTTGCGAACTGTAACCGTGAGAAAGTAATAGGACAGATTCTACGATCTCGTTTGTCGAATATTGATGAAAGTAGTGTTGACAAACAGTAGGCGCTCGATAATCCGGCACCCGAATTTTTCCTTCATGCCGGATTATCGGAAATGCCGGATTATCGAATAAATAAGCAAAATAAAGCTAACTTCCTGAAATTTTCACCACTATCCAATTTTCGCAAAAGTTGACCGCTATTTTGTCAAGGGACGCTGTGAAACAAGAGGGATATCACTGTTGGGGTTAGGTCCGGATTGCCGCATTCTGAAGAAATAATAAGATAATTTGAAATTTTCAAGAATGGAAATTCACACTAATACCAAAGACCGAGACCTATAACGAAAGGTAAACTCAATCGATATCTAGATTCAATAATAAAGTAAAGGATGGAATATCGAAAAGAGATGCGAATTATTTATTTTATCCCTGTTTCGAGAAAAACAAGCTTTAAAATTTGAAATGTTATAAATAAAGATTTCATTTCGTGGCAATATGCTAGAAGTAAGAGAGGGAATAAGAAAACTCTTTCGTGATTTTGGGATTGATACTATGAATATATCTACTATACATAGACGAAAAGCACATTCGTGACTTTGGCATTGGACCGATATCTGTGAAATATTTCTGCATAGAAATGATACAAAATAGATGGCAACGGTCTGACAACTATGTTGAATAATGGTACCGACTACTGATGAAAACGTGTTCGACTGCGGTGATGAAAATATTCCAAATTCTGGTGGAAATGGTAACAGAATAATGTTTCTAAGATGATCAAGGCCATTCGAAGTGACATTGTGCAAGAACTGTTACAGTTTCAACCATGAAAGTTATACGAAATGAATTGAAAGCTCAAATCACCAAAATGAGTAACGAGTTAGTTTTGATCTGTTGTTAAGTTTTACAATAGAAGAAAATGAAATCGATTATAACGCAGTAAGTAGAGAAAATACCTATTTTCTTTGGAAACGGGTATATTGTATTTGAGAAAGATCGTTCCTCAGGTAAGGGACGAATACAGAGTCCTATCCGAGAAGAATTTTTGACTGATGAAAAAAATTCATTCATTAAAATAATTGTGCACAATGGCAAGATAAAGACTGGTCCGTAAATCCCTCTTAGCATTTTTGTTTCTGCTACCTTGAGCCTGTTTTCATTTTGTTTTGTCAGGGTCCATGTTTCGCTTGCATATGTCATAAAGGGTCTTATGACTGTGTGGTATATTTTTATTTTCGTTGTCCTGGACACGTTTCTTGACTTCATTATTTTTGTAGCCCATACAAGCAGCAATTTCCACTTTGTATTCTATTATTGATCTCTTGTGTTATATCATTATCTGAGATGACGGTAGTTCACAGATATTTAAACTAATGGACCCTTTCAAAGTTATATGGCTGTATTGTCATATTCTGACCTAATCTATCCCTTCGCTCTGTTCTCGTTGAGGCCATGTAATTTGTTTTCCCCTATCATACCCTGAAAGTGAATTTAATGTAAATGAGCAAAATTAAATGTCAGTAAGGAAAATGGGCGCGAGAAATAAGATGATTACCTCTATCATGGTGAGAAACTTCCAACTACCACTTGCAAAGAAACAAAGCTGTTTTATTCCTATCGTGTTCAAGTTCAGAAATAAAGCCTGAAGAAGCTACATTTGTGAAATATTCAGGATTGACAGTGAAAAGAGTGAAATTTGGGATGAGAAATATAAAACTGTGTTAAACTTTATATTCCATATGGAATGGGAAAATATTGGATGGAATCTGATATGTCTGGAAAAGGAGAAACCATAAATTATTTTCATTGAATGATAATAGGATATTGAGACAAAAGAAGAAGTGTATTTTGATATTAAATCATCTACGACTTAGACAATGTTCGTTAAATCATTTGTCTTTTCTCAAGGCTGCGATGATACGAATAAATAAATTATTGATCTTAGCGAACAGACCTGAAAATAACCTCGTTACAATATTTAAAATATTTCTCTTGGCACGAAGTCTTGTTTTCGGAGTTCAAAGGTGAGGAAATTTTATATTTTTATTGATTATTTATCTCTTTTTTCATTTGGCAGTGAGTCGGTAAATCTGTTCCTTCATAACAAATGGTCTTAGCAGTTAGAATACATTGAAATCTATAAAGCATCACAAATTGAAAACAAAAAAAGTCCACAAAGCATAAAATTAGATTCGGCAATGATGAAGTGAATAGAAATGATATAATCTACTGACTGGCCCGCGCTACTTGGTCTGCCGAAATCGGTTATGAAAATTGTTATTGTTGTCATTTCAATTTTATTTCTAAACTCTCAACATAGATCCCGATTGCAACACCACCTAACAGATCCAATTTTATTCCCAAAATTTCCTTTAATATACGTCTAACTTATAAGAAAATATAAATAATAAACAAAAAAATCAATTCTGATTAGATTGAAATCTAAATAAGAAGTAATCGATACTATACCATGTGTATTCTGTATTGGGAATTAAAAGGTAATGTCATGCATGTTACAAATATAAAATTTTAAATTATGTATTCACGACATACTTTTTGATAACGAATTTATTTATTTATTTATTTATTTATTTATTCCTGACTCTTAAACAGCAATATGCTGGTATCAGAGCCTACATTCATATTAATTATTTTACATAAACAACAATAATTTATATCATTCCTGCAAAAGAAAAAAACTACTTATCCCCAATACATACACAAAAAAATTATTGAAGTCTAAGTAACTCCTTGAGGTCATGGCACATTTTTCTTACATTTCTATGGCATATAATTTCTACAGGTAGAGAATTAAACACTGTTGCACTCTGAAACATTGGAGACCTTTGTCCGATACATGTTCTCGCAAAGTTTTTTCTTAATTGATTTTTACTTCTTACATTGAAGGTATGCTCCTCATTCACTATGCACAAACTAGCTTGTGTCCTCAATAAATTATTCTTTACTTTATAAACAAGTTTTGTCTGTTCAAGTTTTCTTAAATTGTTTATATTTAATATCGAAGTACTGGAATATAGTTGAGCTGTTGGTGTTGAGTAGTCCAAATTGTGAATAAATTTAATAGATTTGTTCTGAACTCTTTGAATTTTTTCTAATAGATATTTTGGAGCATTTCCCCAACAAGGAATTAAATATCTAAGTTGGGATTCTATAAAACTACTGTATAGTAATGCTCTCGATGAGTGGTCTAAAAGATAAGAACATCTTTTCACAGCTCCAACCATTGGAGATATCTTTTTCGACAGATAATCTATATGGGACCTCCAACTCAACTTATTATCCAAAGTAAGACCTAAATATCTATATTCTATCACAGGTTTGATTTTGACATCATTTATCACAACATTTATATCACAGATTACCTTGTTTTTTTGATTGAACAACATATATACAGTTTTATCTATATTAATACTTAACCTATTGTAGCACAGCCAGTCGTAGTACAGTTCAAGATCACAGTTGAGGTAATATTCAAGTAGCTTCAAGTCATGCGATGAAAGTACAAGGACCGTATCGTCCGCAAACATAAAATATTTTGACGTGATTTTTAAAAATTTCAATCTGTGAACATAAATCAAATATTCCAGCGAGCCCAAAACCGATCCCTGCGCTACACCTACCTTTTGTACTTGTTCATCACTATCATGTCCATTCACTGATGTATAGTGCTTTCTATTCATTGAATATGACTTTAATAATTGTTGGGCCACACCTCGAAAACCCATTTTCTCCAACTTGTTCAGTAGGTGTCCAATATCAACTGTATCAAATGCCTTCTGTAGATCAATAAAAACAGCAACGACATATTTATTCTGATCCAGTTCTTTGATAATATACTCCAATAAATCCACTGTTATACCCAATGTACTGTTACCTTCTCGAAATCCATACTGGTTATTATCAAATTTGACATTCTTATTTATATACGATGTTATTCTTTTCTTTATCAATTTTTCTATTATCTTTGAGAAAGTGCTGATTATGCCCTTTTTGAAAATAGGTACTATCTTAGCTGTCTTGAACTCGTCTGGAAATTCTCCCTTTTCAAATATATCATTAATAAGTTCAACCAGGGTGTTCCCTATAATTGGAAATATTTTAATAATATCCTGTTTCGTGATATTATCATTTCCTGGGCTACAGTTACTTTTTAAATTTTCTGTTATTTCCAATACTTCATTGTAATGTGTTGGGGTTATAAACATCGAATATGGTACTTCTTCCTCTCTGAACTTTAAAGATTTGTTGACCCTAATTTTTTCGGCTAGTTTCATGCCCACAGTTGCAAAATGTTTGTTGAATTCTTGTGCTATCTTCCCTCTGTCGTCAATGATTTTTCCATCAGCAGTGACTATCCTATCAACATCATTGTTTTTGGTTTTGTCTTTTCCACAGATATTATTCAGAACTCTCCATGTTTTTCTTATGTCTCCATTTGCTTCTTCTAACTTCTTTTCAGTGTACTGTCTTTTTAAGGTTCTTCGCATATTATTTGCTTGATTTTTTAATGATGTAAATGATTTTTTAGTTATTTCATTAGGTACCCTCTTCCATCGCACATACATTTGATCTCTTTCTTTTATCAGCTGCAAATATTCTCTTGTTATCCAATTATTTCCTTTTTTATTTTATAAGTATATTGTTTGGTGTTCAATTGCTTTGTATCACTGATAATATTTACTAAAGTTTCAAATTTGTCCACACGAGTCCCCTCAAGCCTCTCCTCGACAGATTGCCTCCACTTATCCTCATCTAATTTGTTTCTCAGTATCATCGTTTTTTCCTTCATCAATTTAAACTTCTTTTCAACTTTTATATACATGACTTTATGATCTGTCAAAAAATGATCAAACAGTTCGATTGAGCATCTGATATTATTATTGGACAAGACATGATCTATTATTGTAGCAGTTGTTTTGGTAACCCTAGTAGCTTCTTTCGTGGTCTGAATATTCTGTATATTAAATCCGCTACTCAGTATTACATTTCTGTAATCATTTACAATAATTTGATTTTCAAGCAGATTGAAATTCATATCACCAACTAAAATACAATTTCTTCTTTGTGATTCCAATATTTTATCTAGTTCAGTCATAAAGTCCTGTATTTTACAATTGGGTGGTCTGTAAACACTAATTATGTTGAGATTTTCCTGAACAAGATGTATAGACAGAACATTACACTCACAGAGATCAACAATTAGATTATTCTGTGTATAGCTCAAAGAATTCCTTACATACATACTCGTTCCTCCACCTCTCCTGTTTCTGCCGTCATGAACAGCATTGAAACCTTCAATGTTAAATGATGATGTTTCGTTATGTTTCTGTACATACCATAATATTAACTTCTCCATAATCTTTGTTACCAATTATATCCATTATATCATCCAATTTCTTTCTCAAACTTCTAATGTTTAAATAAAGTATATTCAATTCCGTTTCAGCCATCCTGAAACCAACAAAAACAAAACCAACAAAAACAAAACCAACAACACAAAACCTCCCATACAGGCAAAAATGTTAACTATATAGGATTGTTTATTTTACTAAGATCCTCTTCACTTGAGATTTTAACTGGTGTACTTGAATAATTTTTTCTGATAAATATGTTGCCATTCGAGGTATATACACTTTTATACTTATGAAGTGCTCTTATATCCCTAACCTTTTTCAACAATCTTTGGTTGTATTCAGTCAGATCTTCATTGAAATAGATACTTCTGTTTGCTCCTTCTAACCCACATTCACTCACCTTCAGACCCTTAGCTTGTCTAACCGATTTTAAAATTCTATATTTAGTCTCCCGATTTGTCTTTACCATAATTGGGGCCTCAGTTTTTTTTCCCAGTCTATATGTTTCACTTATATCCTCCTTCTTTATGTTCAGCTTCAAAGTTGAGATCACAGCAGAAACAATCTTCATTGTGTAATTCAGAGGTGCGTCCAGTTTTCTGATATATGATAAACTCTTGGAAGTTATAACATGATTTTCAAAATATATATTTCGTTTATCTCGATAACCTCTTATAATATTTTCAATAGAAAAACAGTCTTTCATACATATTTTTACGTATAATTCATTGGTGCACACTTGGAAATTCTCTCGGTTATCGTTTCCGAATTATAACTCAATCTCATTGTTTTTTTTATGGAAAACCCCATGTTTGATTTCACAATTAAATTGCACTTTTTTATGATTGGAATAATAGCGACCACTTAGTTTCTAAAAATAAGTTATAGATTTGAAGGGGAAAGTTGAAGAAAACAGGCTACCTGGATCGGTAAAACGGGATTTAGGGCAATATACGAAAATAAGAAAGGTATTTGGTAGTATAACATGATGTAAATAAGGCATCTTCGAATATAGCATGTGATAATTTAGATGAATTGCGAATCTGTAGTATTAGAGTTCGTAAAAAGAAGGGTTTCACTATTTAGTTTCACCGGTGTTTGGTGAAGAATATTCAATTTTATATGAGAAAAATAAATTTGGCTGAGTTTTGATATGGTTATCTGATCAAAGGATTACATTTCGGTATATTTCTAGATTTGACAATCAGAATTTTTCGCATAAAAACAAATTTGTGAGTCGCGGTCGAGCAAAATGGGATATCAAGCGATCGGATAAAACTGGATACTATCCCGAGGAAGACAAATAAATGTAGTAGTTCCGAAGATAAAGAGGAACATGATGTAGCCCGCAATTATTGTACAGAATTGTACTCTTAATCAGAGACTGATGACGGTGGGATGCTGTGCCAGGATTGTCGTTTATTGGTGGCCGGGGTGGAGAATGATGCTGAGCCGTTACTTCTGCGATATTTGTCGTTGCTGAAGTGTTATTTGTTTTTTATTATAAATATGAGTGTCTTAGTGTAATTTCATTTCATTTTCAATATATTCTTATTGACTCCCATTATAATTTTCACTCACATTCACAAACCATCCCATTTCAGTCGACTAGTAGGACAAAACAGGATATTTTAACTTTCATCACAAATATGACTTCTTATTTTCATACATAATTATCGATCTATTCGGGTATTATAAGTATTTAATGTATATAGAAGGGACACTGGAGATGTTAATAGGCACTCTAGGCAGAAGCAGCAGTTATCAATAGCGCTGTTCGCTGTTGGATAACCTTAGATATCCTATTCGGTCCAACTTTCTCCTACCTACTTTTTCGTCATTTAAATGAAGACTCAATTTCGATGTCTCTTCTATAGGTAGATAAGAGAGCTTCTTGATAACAGGATGAACACGATTTTCTAAGAATTTTATTCATTCACATTCACCAGATACATAAAATATTAAGCATGATCATCTCAGACCATCTTCACCATTCTTCCTAATAATCCTAACCTCTCTTCTGGAGCATCCAGTTGCCTCTCCGCTCATGGAACCATAGAATCGCTTTTCTTTTTCTAACCTTATTCAAACTACTACACTTCACAATTATTTCTGAAGAAGGAGGTTTGAGTTATTTTATGAACCGACGTTTCAATATCAGACCTAACATTTCCAAATTAATGAAAGTAATTCAATATACAATTACAATATATCTGAATAACTCCGCATAACTGGAAAGGGTGATTCTGTGATCAAAATTGAGGGGGGTAGTTGGTGGAAGATTATTTGAAGAACCTCGCCAAAATAAGAACTTTCATCAGATGTGTCGGGTGTATCTGACGGTTGGCCAGTTTTAACGCATTGGGATTAGCCTTGATGTGCCACTTCGAGCAACAGTTTTCGAGACGATCGACAATACACTGACCCCAACGTACATTCTTGCCCTTAATTTTCAGCAGCAAATCAGTTCAAAAATATTTTTGCTTGACAAAAAGCAGCAGAACTGTAAACTATTAATACAGATAATAAAACATCATTCGAATGAAGCAACTGCCAGAAAAAAAAATAAAAAAAAACAAAATCTTTCATTGAATACATATATATGGATATATAAGCAACTAACCAAGAACTACTTTTTAACTCTTACTCAAAACCCTTCTTGTCTAAGTGCACGATGAACGAAAATAAATCGCCCACTGTCAAAATTAATGAGTTGTTTCTCATGATATGTTTCCACTTCGTTCAACAGTATCGTCACACATAACCATTCACTTCTTCACGGTTGTAGGATGTATAAACCCCATAAATTGTACTCTGGTTGAAAGCGATCATGCAACATTACGTAGTCTTAATCGCCGACATACATGCAAACTGTAGCATGTCGCAAAAAACAATTTCAATATTGAATATTTTGATCGGTATGTTATCAGAAAATGGCTGCAGTAAAACTTAGTTAATTATGGGGAATTGCATTTAATATATTGGCTACATCTTGGTTCCTAATAGGTTCAGTAGGGTGCTCTACCCTCGTCCGATGTTGTTGAAAATTCATTTGGTCGGTGGAATGCACAACATTGCACTACACTTTTGAAGTGAATATGTCTAGAAGTTTTATCATCAATAAAGCCTTGGTCGTTTTTCTTTTGATGATATTCCAAGCTTTTGACTGTCATTTTTACTATTTTCGGGATCTCAAAAATGAAAAACATCGCTTTATTTTTGGAAATATCTTTTCGGTACTAGCTTAGTAGCTTACGAGCAATTTTTTTATTAGAAATAAAAATGAAAAACACAAAATACATTGCCTTTACCGAAGCCGTACTCAAAACATTTTCGAAAAGTAGATAAATTCAAAATTATTATCAATATTTTCAGAACCGGTAAGCTTAATAGGTTTGCTAATAAGCAAATGGCCATCGACCTAAAGTCGTTCAACCTACTCAAGATGTTATTTTTTCATACAACACTCAATATACCTACCTTATACAGTAAGTAACAAAGACCAAACCTCTATTTTGAATATATAAAGCATGAACGCCAGTAAGTACACAGGGTGTCCATAACTAGTTAATCAAACGTCACACCACGACAGAGTCGATCAACCTCTATCGAATGACACCAAAATTAGTAAATCAAAAATGTACCATTTCCAAAATAATTGGCATTTTTTTGAATATAACTAAAATTACCGCTTTTCAAAATATTTTTTTCAATCATGCTCACCGTATTTGATTCAGGGTATCGATTTTAGCTCATATTAATCCTAGATCATTGTATCATCACTCCTAATCAATTTTATTCAGAATACTTAATCGAAAAGCTCAATAAATGTTAATCAAAAAAATTCTTTCTTCTACATAATTTTCATTACTCTGAATGAATCCTTTCTGATTTAAAATATCAATCAATTTTTTTTCTTGCAAAAACTTTTAAAAACTTTTCCATTTTATGGATATTCAAAATTCGTAAATAACATAAACAATATTTCTCAAACCTATCATTCGTGTAGAATTCAGGGAAGTTTCATGCAGCCATCATTTCGGCAAGAAAATATTAGTATAATTTTTTCAAACCAGAGAGGGTTTATTCAGAGTATTAAAAATTATGTGGAAGAAAGAATTCCTTTAATTGACAATCATTGAGCTTTTCGATAAACTGTTTTGAATAATTTTAATTAGGAGTGATAATACAATAATCTAGGATTAATATGAGCCTAAATCGCTTTTCTTAATCACTTACGATGAACTAATTTTTATGTTATTCGATAGTACTCAGTCCACTCTATCGTGGTGTGAAGTTTGATTCGCTAGTTATGGGACACCCTGTATGATTGAACCAAGAAACAGTCAATTCTAATTTATTAGATATAATATTTCAATATCTGCTAAAGGACTTAGGTCGATGGTCATTGGATGATATCAATCAAGTACTATTATCTATATATCTATTTCATATTTGGCTGGAAGACTGCAGTCGATTACCATTCGATAGCATGAAAGCGAAATAAATTAATTTAGTCTCTCTGTCTATATATATTTTTTTTAGTTATTTTTGGCCATCATAGGGGATATTCAGTCGGGTAAAAACAAAAATGAGTCAATTTCAAAGAAAAGATTTATAGATCTATAGATGATTATCTATAGTGATATTAAAAAACATAAAATAAATATTAGATTATAGATTATTTTTCTTATAAGACTTACTTATCATCACCATGTAATATCAATCTTTACATATCACGTAGTAATCAGCCATGGCCATGGAGGGCATATGTGTGAAATGGTGCCAGTGTGGAAATGAAAGAAATTATCATTGAGTATCAGATTGTAAGATACACAAAGTTTGTTTCTGAGCTCAGTCAATAATGCTCTGCCATCATACCTAAGATTAAAATGTTCTGGGAAAGATATTAATTATTATGCTTCAAGGTGTAATCAAATTCGTTCATTTTCCTTTTCTACTCTCCGTTCATACTCATTGATGTATATAAGAAGAACATATACTTGGTTTGGTGTATCTTCAGACATACACTGCTTCCTGTTCCAAGTGGAAGATAAATAAAGCCTTATGTCCCATAAGAGCAGATCGAGACAAGAATCTTTCAGTTAATCTCAACGTATTTCTTTGAGTTATTACAGTTTCTACAATTATCACATTTCAATCTAACTGCATCCACAAAATATTGTTTTTCTATAACAGAAATGATCATTATATTGAATTGTTAAGTTGTGTTTCTTGAAAACCCTACATTTTTTTCCTATTCACGCAACATACGTTGGTTAAATAGGAATCGCAATGTTAGGTCGATAGTATGTTTCCAGTTTTTGTAACATAAGTAGTTTTCATGTTACAGGAATCGAATTTACAGGCAATTACGGTAAACAATTTTTTTCAGTGATGGTATTGGAATTACCACTATTTGTTTGTGTATTAAGGTTACTGTGTAGGTCGACTATCGAATACTTCTTTCAGGCAATTATTCCTCTAATCTTGTTACTTCTTATATGAATCGATCAGCGGATTCAACTAAAATGAAATATTTGGTATTTAAAAAATCCACTCTGATATTTTCTGACGGGTTGACATATATTTTTTTTCAATCATTATATCCAATTACTTATCATTAGTAATATTCAGTTAATCGTTTATATTGTGCGCGTGAGAAAATGGAGAAATCACAAGCTCTGGAAATTTTCAATAACCAGCTATTGTTTACCTGGAAAAAAATCACGGAATTGAATCGAAGAAAAACATTTGATATATTTTGTACTCGAACCATATCATTCTGCTGACCCCTATGAAAACTAAGGCAATTGTTACTGGAAGTAAAAGAAACTTAAGTTCAGTCGACAAAAACGAAAATCCAGTTATTCTCAACGGTGTGATCATTCGTCTGATTTTAGATCAGACATTTTCATGGGAAGCCCAATTACCTCTTTGACAACTAGATTCTTCCACTGCATCCAGCTACGCTGATTCAGCTTAGATTGGTCTTACGGCGTTGCAGTTGGGCAAGCTTGAGCGTTTACAGAACGCTGGCATTAAATTCGTATACAACTTAAGGAAGTTTGATCATGTGAGCGAGTTTAGACAGAAACTGAATCGTATCCCATATGACATCATTCATAAGCCATCATTTCCATCGTTCAAGTCGAGCCAAGAAACAATTTTTCATAAAACCCATTTTCTCAATTGATGTTTCATCTTGTTTCCATCAGAAATGATTGTTTCTGTCCTGTCCTGTCCTGTCCTTTTCCCTTCTTGATGTATTTTGTCTGGAGAAATTCACTTGGAGATTTGTGTATCTTTAGTAAAGTTAAATTGTGATTATAACTACTAATTGTGAACTTATTGAGGTTGACAGGAAGATAGTGCGTACATGTTTATCGAAACAGAAAGATCAATAGTGTGTTTAATAATAATAATAATTATAATTCGCTTAATTCCCACATATTGAAATTTTTCGATTTTTCCTTATGAGAATTACATCTTGACATCTTGAGTTATAATTCAAGAAAGCTAGAGTCATATGACAACCTATCTGACAATAAATTCTTGTCTTGACTCCTCAACAATTAAATTTTTTGTTGGCCCGAAGAGACCACCATTCCCCATCGTATTCTTAGAAATCTAATATGTACCCATACTCAGCAATGCATCTCACGTTCTGAGAATTGCTTCACTCAATCTGACAACGATCTATGTATATTCAATATCCGTACATAGAGATCCAGCTATGCGACTGTGACCTGTTATCTCAACAATGTCATAGAGAGTAAGCCCTCATAGGCGGTTGTATAGCTTCTGAGTACTTTTTTATTCCATGAAAGGAATCACCCACCCCAAGTCGAATTTACAGGCGGCATCAGAAAGCATACCACTGCTCTAGCACAAAAGCACATCATTTCATTATCAGTGAAAAAACGGACCATCGATATTGTTTTCGCACGCGTTAACTCAAGAAGTGGACTGTTATGAGAGTTATTTGGCGGTAAATCACTTTTATCTGTTCCTACGGCTGAGCACAGTAACACTAGGTGGGGCGGTCGTAATTTTATTCTTTCCATTAATTTGGAGCTACGGTCATTTCAGCAGCCCGCTCCATTGTTCTAGATGGAACGGAGCTCTTATGTGGCTTGGCGGGGATGGGACTGGGCTCAGTGTATGGAATAAAAGTGAAAGGTGATATGTTACGGCGTCCTGACGGAACGGAAATAAAGATGAATCGCGCTGATAAAGGGTTGATTACGTGTTGAGTATGTTTGTTTGTTTGTGGAAATTAATGATTCGATGTTGTGGGGGGTCAGCTTATGTGGTCCAGGGTGGTATATCAATTGTGTAGTTCAATGGACTCTCTTCATATTCTGCAAAATGAATACTACGAAATAATTGGTTTTGACCTATACTGCCGTGTTAATTGAAAAGGGTATCTGCAAAAAAGCACTTTTGAGATATTTGACTTTAAAGACAATATGAATTGAATTAAAATTGTTGGTGGCATAAATGAAAGTCTTTAAAGTCGAATATCTCAAAAGTGCTTTTTTGCAGATACGCCCTTTTCAATTAACACGGCAGTATATCTTTGGTATCTACGATTATAAAATCTGTAGAATTGCAGGTACCCTCCATCTTATATTATGTTCCATTCAGATATGTAAATAGTGATCAAATAACAATATTGGCCGGGAAGCCAAATTTTGGTGTAAACCATTTTAACGAAAGTTTTTAAAGTCCTCATCGATCCTATGTGTGCGACAAAAGTTATTCGGGTTTGAAGCCACTAATACTATCTATTACCCTACTTTATTGTTTCAAATGGGAATATGGATATGGATAGTGATATATCAAATGAAATCAAGTGATGCGGCTAAAAATAGACTTAGTGGTGGCGTTTTTCTACTAAAAAGTTAGGAAATGATTAACAATATTTGATTGGCGAGTAGAGCAATCAGACGGTTAACTATTGTTTCGATTTATTCAGATATTTTAATCAGATTCATTCTCTTCAAAGTCCACTTCAACAGTCATGCCTTCTTCGATTTCTTCTGATCAGATGTGGCTGAATTATCGGTCCTTCGTTACTACAACTTCTGTTCGAGTTTTTTTCTTATTAAAAATACCGTTTTCGATGAAAATCCAAAAGGCTTTAAGTTTGGCACTTGACTGCGAATAACTTTTGTCGCACATATAAAATCGATGGCGACCTTCCAAACTCAATTTGTAATAGTTAACCCTAGCTCTCCACCAAAATTTGGCCCCACGGAAATTTTTGTTATTTCAAATGTCTATATTGACCGGAATATTACGCTTATTGAAGTTTAACAGATCGGTTAATTATCAGAGATTGACATTTGGGACATTTGGTAACGAACAGTTCCCTATTCAAGGAATTCAGACATTAGATGTTTTTCACAACATTCTTCTTTTGTAGTTACTTATACAAACAAGAACGATATTATTCTCTGAAATGCCCTTGATGTTTGAAATTCTACCAGTATATTTTCTCAAATTATCGAACTAATGATAACTTTCCATTGACATGAAAAAAATCTAGTTTGATTCAGTTAGCTAATAGATAGAGATGCAATTTTTTTGACATGACTGATATTTTTTTCTCGCATTGTCATCATCAATGAATGATACAAATTGCACAGTATATCATCAGGAATGGTCATCTTTGGAATTCAAATGATATCTAGAAACAATACATACATGTGGTGCTATTCATTGAAAATTGTGATCTCAAGTACATCCTCAGATTACGCAAAAAACCAGTTCATCTTTTTTCTCTTTCACCAATATGATTGATACTTCAAATATCCCCCACTTTTGCGAGTTTATCTTCTCTATTCATTCTAGCATCTTCCCGTGGAAATGCCTGGAGGTAGAACGTTCAGAAGATTTATCGAATGCACTGAAAGGCGCTGAAATTGACTAGACGGCTGTTTAAGGACCACAAAGAAAGCAGTAAAAATCTGTTTTCCTTCAGTTCCGGTCGTGAATCCGGCCTCAATAATGAGCTTATTGAAAAATTCTTTCCACAGATCAGTCAGGACTTTATGTGATCAACTTCGGCGAACGACGATGTTTTCTTTATGAATTCAATTTACGCTGGATATTTCTGAAGAATTGACTACTTAGCAATACTGTGTCTTATAACTCACCTTCGAATTCATTCTTGAAAAAAAAAGTAATAGTAAGTATAATAAACAGATACAAGTCACATAAACATGGACTTTATATTCTACAAACAAAATATTTGCAAACTCTTAATTGGTGATGTTTATTTTGAGCTCAGTACCTTTTTTTACTACAAAACCATAAGTCCCACCATACTGACATTTGCTCTGTATCACAAATCATTTGAACTGGCGATAAGATATTTTTGAAAAATTCAAAATTCTACTGTAAGCTTATGTTGAAGGAAATCTCTTCGCCATATGGAACTAATTAATAGTTTCAGGAACTGAATTTAACCTTCAAACATTGTTCATTGATTCTCTTTCTAGATATTTTCATTGAATATTTCATATTTTCAACCACAACAATAACCAGGTATTATGTCGTTTTGTCAAATGCTATTGGAATGTGTCAGCAATTTTTTTTTTGTGTTCGGGTGTCGGCAGATATGCATATACAGGATTTTTAACGTGTTAATGACATGTATTTTAGTATTTCAAACTCATTGCCAGAGAGCCTACTCATCCAATAATTCAACCTGCATTACTGGACTCTTGATATTGAAGTCTTCTCCAACTCTAATTTCAGAGATGAAAGCTTCTTTTAGATTTAATCTTGTGTTGAGTTCTCCTTTTGAAATTAATTTTGACCTCTACCTTCCTTTTTGTCTTGCCAGTATGTTGATGATTTATTTGAGGATTCATTTGGTTAATTTCTAGATTTTTTCGTGCAGTTTTCTAATTTTTTTTCCTATACAACTTTTCTTGAGCATCAAAAGAAAATTTGCAAAAAATGGTTCAGCCATTCTCGAAAATATTTTTCGATAACATAAAAAATTGGTATTTCATTTAAAATTATATAAAGATAAATATAATAAAATTCAGATAACGGATTGGCGGATGCGCCAGACTATAGTTTAGTTTGATGAATATTTTCATGTCTCACTCACTCTTCTTCAGAAAAAAACGTCACTGATGACTGATTAACAATGTTCGGCAGCAATCAATTCCTCAAGTTCTCAAAAATAATTGACCAGAAGAACAGCATCAAATAATTCTTCGGAATTTCTATATGAGAATCTGATGCATTTCCGTAGGGGTATTTCTTGAAAAAATTTTTATATTTTTTAATTTCATGTTGTGTAAAGTAGCCGATAGAACAGAAAGTGAAAGATACACAAATGTTCAGAAGAAAGGACCAATGAGGTAAAAACAGACCAGTGGCTTACAACAACACAGTTTCGATATCTTGAAAACAAAATATTTCAACACATATTCCTAAAGTATTTGCAGTCCTACAATTTTTGATCCTATAAAATATGTATCTAATTACAATAACATATAATCTTTGCTGTTTTTTTCATGGATCTATTATTCAGTACCTACCAGGAACAGCAGCTTTTGTTTTTTTTTTTTCAAATGCATCAGTAATCTATATGTACCTCTCTTCGAACCATGGATTCATCAGGGGACCGAAGATAATCCTATAGTAATACATTTCTAAATGTATAAAAGTTGAAAGTAGAGAGCCGAAAAAATGTGCCATAAATAGTGACCGATCCCCTCTATACTTTTGTTTCAATTCCAGTAACGCCGTGAAATTCGGCAACATCCAAGAACACCTGTTCATTCTCATCGACCCCAAAGTAAATAACCCATCCTAACTTCCTCATCAATAATCGATGAATTATTTCCTTGGATGAAAACTCATTATATTCCAGTCCTTTTATTGCACATTCTCTGCGTTTATGTTCCAATAACGGAAAATTAAAATGGTACGGCAGCTAGCGGACATATTTTATCGCTTTTCACTGCGGAGGTTTCATTCTGACTTTTACTACCTCTCATGACGTGAAACAATCATACGTCTGTAAAATCTGCAGGCGTTCATAGGTGACAAAGTAGCGGATAGAGATTTGTAAGTTGAGATGAAATGTCCTTGTCTGAAAAAGATTTAGATTTCGAATTTTCTGTCTCTTCGGATTTTTCGCAGAGTTTCACTTTTTGAAAGTAAAGACAAAGCACTTGCGATCTGTATTCCTGAATCAGAATCCTGAATCAGAGTCAGAATTGTGATTCAAGAATACAGATCGCAAATGCTTTGTCCTTACTTCCAAGAAGTGAAACTCTGCGAAAAATCCGAAAAGACAGAAAAATGAAGGAAAAAGGATTGTTTCTCCCTCGAGAATCAACAAAAGACTTGTCTCCAAAATAGAGCACCTAAAGAACTGCTTAATGATGGCATCATCAAGATATTCTGCTAAGATTGTCAATACACCCATATAGAAAAACAAGTCGTATTTTCAGAACAGAATATCAGAACTTCAGAATGATTAGCTGAACATTATCAATCCATTCAACAAGAAAAAAATAATAATACCGAGCTAGCTGAGCATGTTTGAAATTTAAAACTATTTCTTGCGAAATAAAAGTCAGAATTTTTTGTATTTCACTGCGAATTCACTCTCATATTCATTAAATTTTTCAGAGGGTTCACTTCATTTGAACCTTAATTCACAATGTAATTCCAAAAAATTCTCAGCTTCAAAAAAGCATGCTTTCATCACTTTTTCATGTATACCCAGTGCATTCTCAGGTTTCAAAATAAAAAAGACTTGAACAGAATTCAAAATACTTCAAAATCTCGTCAAAAGACAATGAATATCATCACGAAAGAAATGAAAACAGGACTGCATTTCGAAAAACTTACATAAAGCATTAATTCGTCCGGTTCCTATTCTCTTGTGACAAGTGTGCCATGCAAAGTAGAAATTGAATCCCTTAGAATAAGTTATGTAGTTTTTCAAAGAATTTACGTGAGGAATTTGGGAAATAAAGATTTTGGGACTTGAATGAAAAATCATGATATTTCTGAGTACTGCCGTGAAAATATGGATATTTCAGTAACTGTTTGAAAGAGCTCCCTGAAGTGAATAAACCCATTACATTTCATCAAAATCGGAATCGAAATCAGGTTTTCAATAGAAACCAAAGAGTAAAACAAAGATAAAGTTCTGAAATCAAGCTGTAACTTGTCAAACACACAAAAGTTCAACAATGGCGATAAATATGATGATGATGAAAAAAATTTCAGGATAATTTCACCAACAATGACATCTTCATCATACACATTAAAATGGATTTCCAAACATCGTTAACATACACATTGAAATAGAATCACAAATATCTTATCGAGAACATAAAAATAGATTTCTCTATTTCAGTATCGTAATTAGTTCATCACAGTACTAAAAGTAGTGCTGTAATGAAACTCATTACAGCATTGTTATCAGTTCTATTTTTCGTTTTGTGGTTGTCAGTACTGACCTCCGATCCTCCCAATTTTCAAATCAATTCAATTCAAGTTCCGTAATCTGTTAAATTTCGTAAGTCACACCAACTGCCAAGATAAAATACAAAAGTCACTTACCTAAATTTTTATCCGAATTTCGAAAGTATTTCACAAAACTTGACTGAAATAAAGAAAATATCGTCTAATACTCATTGCAGAAGGCAATTCCAACACTCATGCTTTCGAGAACGAGCGACGAAGGAGCGAGTTTTCTAATTTCGCATTCGTGTTGGAATAGCAGCTCATTCTGCAACTTCTTTTAGATTTTAGAACAAACTATTACTAACATCTATAAAGACATTACCTAAATATCGTTGATAATAGCATGATCTCATTTAAGTTTCCTGACATTGTTGACGTTTTGTTTTCTTGGTAAGTTACAACTCAATTTCAGATCTTTTAATTTTTTTTCGCCTTCATTCTTAGAATACCTGATGATAGCTTGCTGAAATGCATTTTGCATCCTGTCAAAACGGAATGATCAGTTGTTGAGTGGAGAAGACTTTGATTTATATTTCGTGATTGGACAAATTCACCAATGGACTAAAATATTTTTTGTCATTTTGACAACTTTCGAAATCAAACGACAAAATTTCTAGCTCCTTCAAGGATGGAGGTTCGGTCGTTGGGCCAGCAACCCAACACCAAAAAAGTTCACAATGTTACTGAATTTCTCATTCAACAAGCCTCGGAATAGGACTGGTAATATTCAACGACGTGAGTGAATGAACTAAAAATGAGAATGATTACTTGAAATGTACAGGGACTATTGAGCATCAGGAGATCATCTTTGCTGGAGTTGTTTGAAACGTATGAGTTGGATTGGAGATTGAAAATGAAGTAGCAGGACAGTTCGGAGGAATAAAAAGGATTAGAAGGCTTGATGAAGAGAACTGGGTATACGGCATCAAGCTGTTTCTAAATGAAATGTATTGTAAATTGCATATTGTTAAGCCCAGAATATACATATATACATACTACGAAAAAATTGAAAGAATTTAAGAAATCAGAAATAAATGAGACATGGAGAAGCGTACCAACCATTTCGAGAAAGATGTCTGTGATTCAATGACCAAAGCCACAGTGGAAACAAAAAGAACCCGCTTGTACTGTCCAGTTCAGTACCAGTACCACATTAGTGACTTCACATATGGGGTCCATTCAATATCTTCGATCCAGAAGGTTTATACTTATATTCTCCTTCATCAATACGAATCATTATTCAATTTTCAATAAAAGAGCTTATAAGAAGAGAAATAAGAAAAAACATCATTCACCTTTTATACTATCCAGAGGACTGAACTGACCTCGAAAAATCTTTACAGGGAATCGGCAGACAGGAAACCGAATGGTTTGTTGTATAAATCGCATTATCCGAGCAGAATTAGCGGAGATGCTCCCATGGGATTGTGAAAAGCCGGCTTTTAATTAGACTGTCCGCATTGCGCTGCTTTGGATTGTTGATTTTTTTCATGCAGCTTGCATGGTGTGGATACGAAAACGCATAATCAGAAGTCTGAAACTTCCAGAGAATCGGTCATACAACATACATGGAAGTATTATCCCTTAAAGGCATTTCAATGGATAAGACGAGAAAAATACTTTTTCATCTCCTATACTTCAAAAATGTTGGAAATTATTCTTTTCTCTGGCAAATTTTTATTTATGAAAAATAATGAACGTTATCTAGAATATTTTTGAATGAACACACTTTCCAGTCCGTGAAGAAACAGTAAGAAAAAATTGGACTGAATTCAAGGAACCTTCTGCAAGGTTTGGCATACCCGAAATCGCTTCAGAATAGAAGAGAGAAGAAATATCATATTGGTTACTCAGATACCTACTAAAAAAAATTACGACAAAGATGAAGAAGAATTCCAGATAAAAATAACGTACAGGAATAAGGAGTCCCACATGGGCTACATTCGAGACCAAAAAGTATCCACACTGGAATCTACAGATGATTCAAAACTCAAACAATTAAGGGGCGTATACAGATTGATATTCTTGAAAAAACTTAGACAGTTTTTCTGATAAAGCTTCGTTCTCATAAATATCAGAAAACATAGAAATAAATAAGTTAATCCAATGTCGCATATTGGTGAACAGGGACGGGCCGAAGCCAAATTTTTGGGGGGGAAATCCATCGAAAATTTTCCAACTGGACATTGAATAAACAGGAAACCGTTATACATATTATGGTATAATATTTGTTTCGGTGAAAAAAAATCAAAATTATGACTTTCAACAGAGTGAGGAGTAATTAACTTTTTTTCCATCTACCGAACATTCAATTGAGTAGATTTTATGGAGTTTGTTTTTTTCATGATTAGTATCTTGATGCTGCTTGAAACTTTGAGAAACACTACTTGTTTGTTTCTTCAGTTTTGTAGCTTTTCTTTATTTCATGGAATCTGGAAGCGAGGGCATCAGAGAAAATACTTTTTCTGAAAAATCTATTCTTTTTATTTCGTGAAAGTAGTGAATAGTGAGAATCGAAGTTATGAGAAATTATAGTTAAATTTCCAATTACCCAATATTCAATAATGTGAGTTTTTTTATTTTATAGAATCGTTTTTTTTTTGTGAGGAATACCTTGAAGTATGTTTGAAACTTTGAGACACACTATTGTTTCATTCTTTAATTTAGTTCAGTTTCATTCTTTGGTGTATCTCAAAATTTCAAGCATCATAAAACAAGATATTTTTCATGAAAAAAGCAGATTCCATAAAATGAAGAATTATACATAATTGAATGTAAGGTAGATGAGAAATCAAAATTAATTACTGTCCATTTTGATGAGATTTATAATATTGAAACTGCTCATTTCTAACTTGGGTCCATTTCACAGAATGAAAGAAACAAAATAAAAAATGAGCCTTACTTTTACTTCTTAAAAAAAACATATTCCCAATTCAGTAGGGAAACGGTTTTGACCTAAATCAGTCATATTGAAGAAACAATTTTGAACAAAATTTGAGTTGGCGATTTCGATCTCTTCGCAGCGTTTATTGCAATTAGTGTTTGGAATTGAGGATGTATTAAGTATTTTGAACGATTTTTGTTGTGACTTCCGATATTCTGGTCTTCTTCTTCCTCTTCATCTGCGGTGCCTTTTCTGGCAGAACCCAGACCTGGTAGCCCATTGTTCATCCGCCTGTAGAATGTAGAACAATAACAGACTCAGTCCCTTAGACACGTCAACAAAAATGTCGTGCATTTTCTGTTCATGAAATTTTTTTTTTATTTTTATAAGGACCACATAACTCAAACTTCACTTTGAATCTATTTTGGTTTATTATTCAAATTTATTTACACATACGGCCTATTAGGCGTTTCTGGACCTATTTGAAATCTGAAAATTGGGATTATGTTATTGTTCGACATTATCTACCGAGCTAAAATATTATTGGAGCCTGACTACTTTCAGTTTTACAGGGAATGAAAAAAAATTCCAAGATTTTTTTCACTGTTTTTTTGTTTTCGAATTGGATAGAGTATACAATCCTGAGTACATTTGTACTAGTGTAGTTGCATTCGTCAAAATAGTTTTCAAAATATCGAGATAAAACTGAAAAAAAGAAAGAGATAAGAGTATTCGATATCATATTTGTTATTCCTATTCCAAATATCTTGAGCACAAACCGTTTTCACATTTTTGAAGTCGAAGATTGTAGAAATATTGTACACTTGCTGAATTTCGAAAAATTCGTCACAGGGTGTTCCAGATGTTGGGTCAAAAATTGGAATCAAGGTTGACCGATAACTTTTTTTTTCAAATTGGAACCCTATTTTTTTATGATTGCGTTGGAGTGTACGAGAAAAATTATGATAATGTTCTACCATGTTGATGCTCCTCAATTCAATATTTCTTGAGTTATTTAGGAATTTTGATTTTATGTCGTACGTAGCGTCAAATTCATTAAATCTGTTCCATATAAACAATGATGTTGAATTCAGAAAAGAGGTGTGTCACTAGTGAGTTATTGGAATAATTTATCTTCTATGATCTTAACAAGATCATTGTTGATATGAAACAGATTCTATGAATTTGACGATATAGGTACGACATGAAATCAGAAAATCCTGAATATCTCGAGAATTATTAATTTTGGGAGCATTAACATGTTGGAACATTATCTTAATTCTTCTTCGCACAATCCAAAGCAATCATAATAAAATAGGATTCTTATTTGAAAAACGAAAGTTATGGGCCAATCTTGATCCCGATTTTTGACCCAATATTTGGAACACTCTGTGACGAGTTTTACAAAATTTCAAAAATCGACAATATTTCCACAGTTTTCGACTTCAAAAATGGGAAAACGGTTTGTGCTTGAGATATCTAGATTAGGAAAAACAAACATAATACCGAGTACTCCTATCTCCTTTTTTTCTCCAGTTTTTTCTCGATATTTTGGAAATTATTATGACAAATGCAACGATTTGAATACGAATGTATTCACCATTTAATACTCTATCGAAATTGAAAACAAAAAAAAAAAAAAAACTTTTGAAATTTTTTTTCTCATCCCCTGCATAACTGAAAGTTGTCAGGCTGCAAGAATATTCTAGCTCGGTAGATAATGTCGAACAATATCATAATCCCCATTTTCAGATTAAAATAGGTCCAGTTCTCCAGAAACGCCTAATAGGCCGTCACACTCGGTAGGTACATCTGGAAGTAACAGCTTGAATTTATGATACCAGATTGTTTTTTTATGACACAGTCCACTTCTTGAGGCCGCATCTCTCCCAACACTTGATGGTAAAAACATTGTGTTTAATACCATTTATTGCCGGCTATACATATATTGCCAAATACTGATTGCAAACTTGTTTTTTCTAATTCAGATTCCTTCGTATTTCATAACTCTCTCGGAATTATGTATTTCAATTGCTTTGAAATTTAACAAACTGCTTTGAACTTTTTCCAACTGCTTTCGAATTTTTTCCAACTGCTTTGAAATTTTGCCAACTGCTTTGAAATTTTTTCCAACTGATTCGAAGTTTTTCCAAGCGCTTTGAAATTTTTCCAACTATTTTGAAAATTTGCCAACTTCGTTCAACATTGGGGGATCATCCCCCCCCCATCCCCCCCTTGGGCCCGTCCCTGTTGGTGAAAGAGTTCCTACTATTTGTTTACCAATTTAAAAGTTACTTTGTTCATCTAGTCCTTCTGTTTGACATGAAGTGTTCTTGTGAAGAACATACGGATATTAGTTTTGTCTACGCTTCATGTGATCGCTACCCATTGAAACTAGTCGGGAGTACAACAGGGGTTTCCTTTATAGGTAGACGACAACCATCTCGCTAGGTATTGGATATTTCGATACTGGTTCTGGTGGGTCTAACCGAAATGATTATTAGCATGCTACGAAAAAAGAAGCGACAGATATCTGTCACTAGGGCTCGATAATACAGAAGATTGTACTAGAGTCATTGCTGTCCGACTTGCTGCGTCCTTTCTCTAAAAACGAATTCCGAATTTTGTTCATTCCAGCTTTAGTTCGAGAAGAAGATACCCTAGCTCTTGAAGCCACTCCATTTTCCACCACCTATGGACTTATCTGATTTTTGGAGGCGGATTAGAAAAAATAGATTGGGTTCTATTACCTTCATGCCAATATGTGCGGGTTCATTATGTTTTCGGTGTCTTTCACTGATTTATATTCAATGATTCATCGTATTGTGCGTCTGATAATAGATACAAGAGGAAAAGCTCAGGAGCTAATATTTGTTATGTATGTATTGTGACGATGACGTCAAAGAAATAAATAAATGACTAATAAAAAAATCGTTCGATTCGTTTTCGGAAATAGGGGCAAATATAGTTATTACGTTTTGCATCAGTTTCCTTATGTCGATATAGAGTTATATGACTGCCTAGTTCAGAATTTTCCATATTCTCTTTTTGTCCGAGAACATTCGGGTATACCAGCTTTTGAGAAGATGTCCTCAACAATCAAAGCTATTAATAACGAAAGAATATTTCGTTCTGGTAGAACAAATGTAGCTGAAGTTGAAACAATACTACATATCAGAGTATTTGGAATATAATCTTCAATAAGAATAATACTTTGGCAATTGCCAAAGTCCACATAGTCACGAATACGATTTAGAAGATTTGGTTACGAGACAAACCAATGTGTTACTTCTTACCGAAACATACATGTCGCGTGATAATCCGAATGAAATATCTAATTTCAATAATTGTATTGTTCAATTCAAACGAGATACCGTTCTAAAAGTAGGATAGCTATTTACCAAAATAGAAATAATGTTACTAATATTATGACTCTGAATATTGAAATAAATATTGAAGACGTTAGAGATGTTAAGTAAGACACTCATTTGTTGGAGATATTTATGCATGCTTATGCAAACTTAGAAATGGCCTACACATTGTCATGGTAGCAATTTACATTTCTCCGAATCCAAAATTGGACGAGGTAGAGCATTTTATTCATCGCACTTTACTGGAGTGCACTGAAGAAGGGTCGAAAATACTTGGTACAAATGGTAATAAATTTCCACTTATCTTGGTTGGCGATTTCAACATTAACTTCGCTGATAAAAAATCAGAACGGTTGACAACTGTCCTTTCGGAAAAATTGAATTTAGAAATGAATAATGATCCACAAGAATCCACAACAAAATATGGGACCACTATTGACGCGGTATTTTCCAGATATTTAGAAGAAATTATGTCTCAAACTTATGTTCCTTATTTCAGTTACCATAAATCTATAGTTTCAATGATAAACATTCCTGAATATCCTACATGTATTGTAAGATAAATAGAAAAAAAATATTTCAAATCAACAATTTTATCTTCTTATTTTTGAATAGATGCTATGCAATAGTTCGAGTGCCACACATGTTTTTTAATACGTGTATTCCATCTGTAGTTTCTTCGTAGGACCATATTCAATTTTCACAGTCATTGTTTCGTATTATATGGAATAAAAGAATTATTATTATTCCTGGTCATTTGAGTTTCATTTTTTTTCAAAGATTTTTTTGTCAAAATTATCAAACATGAACTCATCTAATAGCTGTTCCTCATTTTAGTTCATCAATATGACACATTCGATTGGTTTCTTATTTTCCGTTCCCCACGAAGATTTTGAATTTTTCGGTCTGGTCATCTTCAGGTAGACTCATTCTGCACTCCTTGATAAGATATTTTGTGATTCGTTGATTTTTGACTCGCTATTATTAAGTTTGGAACCTCAGTTGAAAACTCTCCATGTCTCAATTCAGGTTGGTATCATCCTTATTTTAGGGCGAATTTCCAAACTGCCAAACCAATGCTCCAACTGCAGATATTAGATCATTGCGGATACTCCAGCTAATGACGCGTGCCACAACTATTACAATTATTATCTTGACCACATAAAATCAGACATCAGGCCAGCTAACAAGACATCAGCAGCGATAACTGCCATAACACCATCCGCAGTGAACCAAAAGCGAGACAGAAATCCAATCTTATCTTTCTCCTACTACACCTACCTAGTCCGACACTTATCAAACGGGTCTGTCAGCCGACAAGCTAATATCAAGGATGTACGATCGAGGAACCCTAGGGCGCGAAGATCCCCAGCCAGACATCACACATGCGGGAAATACGGGTGAACGCCTATCTAGACTTTTCGACGATACGGCGAATTGTTTCGGTGGTAATAAAGAAAATTCGATGTCGAAATTCAACCGTTTCTAATTCGCACGCGTTGAATGGGGACATATGCTAGAGGGGCTGAGGGGCATCAGTTGGCATCCACAATTGTGTTGGTGTTGGAATTTTTGGATTTGTGGTGTCGGCATTGAATATAAGTGGCTTCATAAGGAAAGTCTCATTTGGGATATTGCTATAGGTTCGCCGATTCTCTGTTTTGCCTTTTGAACACGTCACTTATCTAGGTGAGGGTGAAGTACTTATGTATCTATAATTTTTATCTACGAACGAATGCAAAGACTTCAGGACATGATTCCTCGATCAAAAACAGCAGTAGAGTAAATATAAAAAGCGTTGACGAGTTGTTTTTTTTTTAAACAGCGAGTCTTAAAACTCATGAAGCATTGAGTAGATGTAGCTAGCACAATGTTATCTATCACATGATTTATTAGAGGTTAAAAAAACAACCCCTCGCGGTTTTTCTCCAATAATTGTTTTCATAGGAAGTCTTTTCGATAAATGAAATTCTACCATGGTTTGTCATTCCATTGTGGAAAAGATTCTGTCCCAAAATTTCGAGTCTCTACTCTTCTCAGAATTCATCAAAACTTATAAGCGGCTCTGATCACTTTTCAATTCATTTAATCGAAATAGCATACTTCATTGTAGAGAACACAATGGAATAAAAACTGTTATGCACCTCCTGTGATTTTTGATTTCTTCTAAGAAAATTATCGAATGTAGTGAAATTTTGCAAGAGACTTTTTTTTCTCCAGAATATAGTGGAAAACCGTTAAAAAAAATTTTCCCAAAAAATTTTTCCCACGAATACGATAAATAAAGAAAAATCGATTGAAAAAGAAAAATCATAGAGGGTTGTAAGTTTCAACTCATCTATAATTCGATTTGAAATGAGGTGAGTCATTTGACCACCTAAATCGAATCGGTAGACATTTGAATGACATTTCTCTCGAATTAATCGAAAAAATAATTTGTTTTTTTTTCTTGTTTCATTCATTTTCAAATCTAATCTCTTTCTCATAGCATCCTGAATAATTGAATTCCTAGTTGCTTTCTCGCCACAGCTGTGGTGTGTAGTTCACCTTCTGAAGTATCTAGAGTCTAGAGGTTCAACCCAGCTTAGAGTTGGGAAAGTTTTCACCCTTCGATATTTATTAGTAGCTTGGGTTACAAAAATGAATCATTGGCGATACCACAATGATTTTTTTCAATATGTAAGCCACCTAAGAAATCTCAAGAAAAAGATTATAAATATTTTTAGACTCTAGTATGATGGATGTTTTATCTGTTTCATTTAGTTATTGATCAAATTATTACAATTGGAAATCTGATTTCATTTCCCTGTGAGTAGGTTATTTATTAAATTCTCGACAACCCGTCGTTATCAACGTGATTCGTGTTGTAGATGATTATTTTCTACTCACGTTCAACCGCATGCCAACGTTGCACCATTCCCCACGTACGGGGCCTGCTTGATCGTATTAACAATTGCATCAGCGTTCGTCATATGCCACAATTTCGAACTCTTCCAACGTCTAATTAAAAAAGGGAACGAGAGCAGGACCATTTGGGACCTAGACGAATTTGCATGGAGCCAGCAGGGGATAGCGAGATAGGATGAAATATGGAGGAGTCTTATTTCACAAGGCTGAACATAAAGATTTTATTAAGCAATTCGGCTGTGGGGATTAGAGTTAACTGAGACCCTCTAGAAATGATTGGAGTATTGAACGACATTATAGTGAAACTCAGTTTCTAGTGGGTTAGTCTAAGGGGTTGTCAGTTGAAGGGGAGGTTGGAGATAGAAATGATTGATGGAAATTGTTTGGTAGTGATTTCATGTTTTCAAAATGAAATTGAAAAACGACGACCAAACAGTCCTTACAAGAATATTGTACAAAGGGGATATCACAGGTATCAAATTTAAGAGGTGATCGTGAGAGAATATCTCAGAACTTTATACTCCATGAGACCTTTGATGGTCTTTTTATTAGAACTGAAATGTCGCACATGATATCAGTTTTTTCCAACCACCTTGTTCTGGCAGGTTTGTAACGAACGTCGGCAATGATTATCAGATCTAGTTTGACTCACAGGTTGTCTGGAAAAAGGTTTGAAGAAATACAGGGGACTGAAAAAAAGGCAATGAATATTATAGTATCATGCGCCATGTATGGAACACAACTGTTGTACAAATATGTGATGCATGTGTATGCTAGAACTGTGGTATATGTATTATCAGAGGGTGATAATATGTTCGCATGCCTGAGAGATCGTTGGTTTGACAACAGACTTCTAAAGCCTTGGTTTCCTCGAAAGCGGTACCGACAAATTCCGACCGAAATAATAAGGCAAATGCCGTCAGATTGCGATGGGAAAATCAGGTTTCTTGATTGCGGCAATCAAATGGGCAAAGCCATGGTTTTTTTCGAAAGCGGTTTTCTAATATGAAAACAATCGAAATCACAATCCTTCACCACCGCAATCATTGACGAACTGTTTCTCGACGTAATGCCACTATGCCGAAATATTGCGTGCGCATGGCACTCTAAGGGCCGGTATTATAAAAGTACGGTTGAACCGACAGTCGATCAACTGCCAATGGAGAGTCAACTATTGGGGTGTCGATTGACCAACTGTCGGTTGAAGCCGATTTATTTCAGTTGGCTACACTGCTCGTTCAGTTCCGCAAAGAACTAATGACAGCTGGAAGGAGTCTAACGTTCAAATGCGGTCGTAAGGCTGGGAACGAAGACGTCACTTGATTCGGGGCAAACACACGGCGTCTGAATTCTTGGAGAATTTGGGTTTTTTTCAATTTCAAATAATTTTACTATCATTGTATCAAACCCACTCATTATTTTCATTGAATTCCTTGTAATATTTTGTTGGTAGTCAATCTTTCTGATAATAAAAAAGCATTAATTTACATAATATGCATTTGTTTCCGAAGGAAAGAGAGGCCTTAAAATGGAACACCTCGTATTTTTTAACGTCAAATTTTTGTATTTATTTTTCTGAATACATTGATGTATCACAACCTAACCTTTAATACTTTTAAGCTTCAAAATTCAGAAAAATTCATATTTGTTTGTTTTTTTAATAGTAGGCCATGAATTCTTTCACACATGCATTTAATAAATTTTTTTCAACATCATATGGCAAACTCTTTTGATATATTATATTCAATCATAAACTCAAAATATCACTCGTCAACATAAACTTGAAAATGTTGAAAACGAAAAAATTTTTAATGTTTATATTGAATTTTTTTTATGCATGTGATGAAGAATTGAGGTCTTACGAAAAAAAAAACAACATATATATGAATTTTTCCGATTTTTGAAATTTATTTTAAGTTAGGGTGTGATACAACAATGTATTCATAAATATAAATGCAAAATATTTTTTTGCTGATAACATAATGAAATAAAATTAATTGATTTGAACACCAAATAGATGCAACCGTTGTAAAGAATTCTCAAAACAACTCTGAATTACTCGAAACACAACACAAATTACAAATGATTGAAATTTTAAATGAAGTCTGAAATATGACAAATGAATGATATTTTCATGCTCCCTCAACTGACCATGCTAGTTTCTTAGCCCTCAACTATGGGTTCGGGGCCCAACTACTACCTATCCTAGCGGTTGGATCAACTTCCGGTCGACTCCGAGTTGAACCATTAGTTTGACGTTTATAATACGGAATTTGACAGTTAACTATCGGTTTGAGTCGACCGGCAGTCAACTATCCTTTATGAAACCGGCCCTAAATCTCCTATCCCGGCACCTCAAGCGGCAACGTCACAAAAGACGAAGTTCGGGAGGTATACTGCTTACGACGCTTAGCTTTCGTATACTGCTTACGATGTTTCGACAGTATTATTTCATTTCCAAATGTTGATAAATGTGTTTTCCGATGAATATCTGGAAAAAACGTAAAAGTATGCCCTACTCAGTCAATGAATTGAATATAAATGAAACACAAAATTGAAATTAAAGCGAATTGATTGATGTTTTATTCAATTTTTCGTCCAGCAAGAACCACGGGGAGGTATAGGGCCATCTCACGCCATGTGAACTCAAATATAAGTCTCAAAATGGAATTAACTCAAATAAAATTCTCTATATGTATACATAACAAAAAAAAATTGAATTCTCAAGTAATAACGTAACATAAAATTCTCTATATACTCCCAAATGATCAATAATAATTTCAGTTGCCTGAGTTGGTCGAAATTTTTATTATTCTTTTCTTACGTGATAAAAATGCTTCAAGTCAAGGAATTTCTCAAAAAATCTGATGCATTTTTATAACGAGAAAGTAAAGAAGTAACTTGAGAACATCTGCTGAGAATGAAATCATAGGGAAGTATTCATTTCAGGTCATTAGCGTTATCGCATTGTTTAATTTCCCATCCAGATAAATAGGTATATCAATTTTAGCCGTAAAATTTTCAAATGGGTCTTTGTGTTCAATGATTAAATCGGAAGTCAAAAAAACTTCTGCTTCATTGTTATTCCTGGTAAAAATTACTTCCCCCCTACACTGAGGATCGGTTCTTCTTAATTTGGTTTGGTAAGGTATGAGGGTATATTTGGAAAATTTTTTGGGATAGCGCCTTCTTTCAATTTTGGAAATCTCAAAGAAAGTAATTTGATGGTTCCATCTGCTTGCAAATGTTTATCGAACTTAATTATATCGTCGGAATCAAAATGTTTCTCGCAAATGAAAGTAGTATTCGTTGGAATGAAATTTCGCGGTATGGCAATCATCCATAAAAGCTTACGCTGTTCATCTTCAGGAAAACCAAAACAATTAGAATTTATTTACATGGGAGACAATTATAATCATTATAATTCGATTCTGGTGAATTGACAGAACTTAGATTAATTTTGGATTGACACAAAATATTTAGGGTCGGCAGTGATGAAAGCATTGACGTATAACGAGGAGAAATTCAGACATTTGTACCATATTCAAAACATTGTGCCAAGGGCAAAGAAAAGCCCACAAAATGAAACACCAATCATATGGATCTCATAAGATTCAAGCGTTTTATAATAGAAATGAAGTAAATTTTGGATATCGATTCAAGTGTATTAATTTGGTTTGTTCTCTTGCAGGTGAGTCGATTGCTGTAATACTATCATGTGGAAAACTGGTAAGATGATAAATTGAAACTATTTTTCTGAGTACAATCAAAAGTCCTCAAAAATAATTCAAAGAATGGGTAACAAGAATAATGCTCATGTTGAGTCAATCAAAAAAAAAATTTTCTCAATATTTTAATCAAATTTCAATATTTCTTGCTATAGGGTGTACAATCTCAGCTTGTGAAATGTTTATACATTTACTAGGCGGGACCTGGATTTCATGATAAGTTCTGAGATGAATCGATTCACTTATAAGACAATGCATTATGTTATGTTCGAAATATTCATCGATTTCATAGGTATTGTGTAATCTAGAAACAATTTGAAATATTGGTACGTACTCCTTTTTTCTTGCATGTTTGAATTTGCTAGTTGATGGTCGATATAAAACTCCAGTTTTTATGAAGAAATAGCGTTGCGAATGGACGAAGAGAAAAATTCATAAGTTGAGTACCATTGCAGTTAACTCAACCATCTTTTTCGAGCATATTCTGAAGTGCAGATGAATTGGAAAACGATGGTTCCTTGCCTCCTGTGTTTATTTCGAGGAGTATAACAAATTGCAATGACTTCACCTTTTCAAGTTTTAAGTCAGGTTGGATATTTCTGTAGTGACAAATCATTCTTTGTGCCAATCCACAAAGCTCTACATAGATAAACATAGATGGGTCTATCCAACCGAAATGTCAATATTTAAATGCCAAATCCAAAAATGTCACAAAGAACATGAGCAATTTGTATATTCCGTTTTCAGACATCCTGTATATGGATACAAATATTTCAGGAGGTGCTTATTGTTGGTCTGATTGTGAGACAAAAAAAAACTGAAGAGGCTGTCTCAGCTCAATCGAAGCTTAGGATTAGTGGAAAAATCTTAGAATGGTCAAGCAATGTACTCTGCTAGAAACATAGATTCAACATTTTTTCTGCAATATCACTCAATATTAGTAATTGTAATCTACTCCGGGAGGATTCTGCATTTTCCTCATAGTTTTTGGAGTTATCTTTCTTTTTCTTTGAAAATCATCAATCTTAACCAGCGTAAAGCTGGTGATGTGCCTTCCCCAAACTTTCGCGTAAGTATCTTCTAATTCGAAGGGTGTAAAAAAAAATGCATGATAGTACGATTTATGAAAATTCTCAAATACAAAAAGTTATGCGAGAGATATATGTCTGCCTCACTTGGTCACGACATTTTTGTAATCAAGCACAATGGCAGACCAGAATCACTTTTCTTTATAAGATATTTCAAATTGTTTTGAGACAAGCGTAATTCGAAGAAATAAGTACGCTCAATTAATCTTTCCATCAATTAATCTCAATTCTCATTTTGTTTTTTAATCATCTAGTGGATACTCATGAACAACCAAGAAGTGTCAGGAACACTTTCAGAAAAACTGAGATGAATAAGTGCAAATTCAGCAAAACAAGAATATGAACTTTGAAATATTTTCACAATGATCAAGCCTTGGAATCAGAATTGAAATCTGGAAGTTTTGTTTTCCACATTTCCTATATTTGTAGAAAAATGTGTACTGGAGTTATATCAGGAATTTCACAGTGAGCGTGTTCATAAATAGAAGATTAAAAAATGATTGATGAACAGATCGGAGATTGCCGGCCTAGGATCATGCATGTTCCGGAAGCTTATATGATATATTATTGGTTTAATACAAAAAATGTGTCGACGGAACATTTTCAGAAACAAAATGACATAGTCCAGCTGTATTTTGTACAATGAAAATATAAACTGGGTCATTTATTTAGTAGTCGTAGATTTAATTTATTATTTTGTATTAATTTTTTATTATTATTTTAATTGATGATGAAGGATCATACATCTAGAAATTAAAAATACCTTATAATTAAGCAAATCAATATCTCCGTGTGTTGACTAGTGCAAATTGCTACATAAAAAATTTTGCGATTCTATCTGATGAAAGAGCCTGATATAGAATCCAAAAATTATGTGTTTCGATTGTTTAGGAATTTTGTGATTCGTTCATTGTTGTTCAAAAATTTAATCTAAGTGATTTTTTCCTGAGCAATAACTGATAGAATTTAAGACAATTTTTCAATTGATTTGGTTCAAAAGACACGCAGCCAGTTTCTGAAAGGCCGATCAAAGTAATAAAAATCAATTGACCAGCTGTCAAATCCCTGGTCAAGTGCCATTCGAGTTGTTGAAAGTATGGTTAACTACTTTGACCTGATCATCCTGTCAGTTGCTGTTTGGCAGCTAAACTGAGTAGAGACATCAAAGTAGCTTCCAGTTAAATCTCAACTTTATCGGAGTGTATAACCATAATCGAAGTGTCAATAATATTATTAGTTCACCATATTATTTTCTCTAAAAAGAGATTCATTTATTTTCGGCAACATTTTGTGATTTCATTATCTGGTTGTAGATAATCATTTCCCCAGAATAGAGGAATAACGCAATTGGATTAAAGCTGTATTCTATCGATTCATTACCCAATTTAATTGGAGCAGTAGACTGTACACATAAAAAAATACGGTGGTCCACAAGATGCCCTTTTCAAAATAGAAAGGGAAAATGTTCTCTAAATGTTCAGGCCATATATGTGATGTGAACTTGAAAATATAGGATATAACTTTTGTATAGATGATGAAACCATATCGGTAAGCTCATCTGCTGTGTTAACTCACTGGTGTGTATATAATCATTAATGAAACTGAGATAGCAATGTACCTCTAAGGAAAGCAAGAAAATCTGTCTCGATAAAATATACGGAGTAGAAAGGCAGTGTGAATTTACATCTTGAGGAACAGTTGTTGTGATGAAAGTTGAAATATTGTAATGTTCAAAACTGATTTCATTAATACACAAAATATCGAAAAACCTTATTGAAATAATTGAAACGGAATGAAATCCTTCGAATCAACCATTAATGATTGAGTTGATATTGAATACCTAACTTTTTGGTAACTTGAAGGATATAACAAGAGTATTCAATATTATATTTTAAATATAACAAACATTGACAAATTTTATAATTTATAAATTCAAAAGATTATCATATTCTTTTTGTGTGATTTTAATTTCTAAATATATTGGAATGTGTTCTTTCAAAACAAGCCAGTATGCTTATAACTTAGATTTTCTTTCTGAGTAGGCACTCTTCAGTTCTCTTCCATAATACAGCTTTTTTATTTCTGCATTCTTCTCATTTTTTCCTTCATGACTTTTGTTCTCTTAATCGTTAAGGAGAATGAAGGTGGTCCATGTTTTATAACGTCATTATCACGGCACTGCACTCGTGTTTGTAATGCTTGATTTACAGTGGACGAAACTTAACAAGTAAAAAGCTAAAATTTAAACGATAGAAATCATACCCAATAAGAATAGGAGCGTTATTTCTATATTGACATTCGACTTATGGAATTCAAATGCAAAATTGAATCTATTGTAAATATCTTCGTATCAAATTGGTAGTTTTAACTCTGATTTTTACGTATGTGTTGAGTTAATTCCATTGTGAATGAAACATCAATGCCAACATCTCCATCTAAAAAAGAGTTAAAGCAATTGAAACTAGGAATTTTTGAAGTGAGGATAATTTATAATTAGTTTGAATATGCATATACCAATATTATAGTACTTGTTTTCTATAAAGTGTTTCATCTGAAAAAAGAAATAATCTATCAAATGTATATGAATATGTTACGTGAATATTATCGTTTATCGAAATGTTCTTTCTGCCTCAACTCTGTATGAAGAAATTGTTAACAATGTTGCAAATACTTACTTTTGAACTAGATCCAAGTGTCTGCACTTTTCTCTTTCGATGGAATTTCGACCACATTGACTCATTTTGAATAAAACAAAATCAAAATAATCGCAAGCTCAATACTAAAGTCGAAATATATGAAAATAACATAAATGCACATAATCGCAGAATATGTGGTTGGATAGCTCCCTAATAGGGTCACCAAGTCAAATCAAAATGTTCAGAGATTAGTTAACTTTGCCCTAAACATCCTTTCAGTAACCCAAATTGATTTGACCTTTGGAAACTTCAGAATATAATAAACCATTAATCAATCCATATTAAGATTCCCTTCTGGAGGAAAAGAAAATTTACGAAAGTCAAATGTCTCCATCTCGACCCGAATTTCAGGATCAGGTTTTTTCCCTATCTAAGTTCGGTGCAGACAGAATGCAGCAACGAAAACACCATGAACACAACGGCGCAGAGTGCGCTAGTGTTAGTTAGGGACGGAAATTGCAGATACAAATCCCTTTTCATTCAGTTGCAGAAAGATAAATATGGTAATTCAATGAAAGTCGAATAATATTGGATAATCCCCCGACCCTAGCATTAAATTCCTAGGCCTTGGTTGTGCAGTGGCAGTGGCGTGCCGTCGACTTAAGGTTCTCGGAACGTTTCCATCAGTTGAGGAGGTTTATTGGGGTTTCTCCATTGAGAGAGTTATCCTACGGATAAAAATAAAAAGTTGTCAATTGAAGTGGTTTACCATCTTTTTTGTGCATGTTGTTTGGTTCTGGATCTCTATGGCTCCCCTGTTCATCCTAAGATAGTATCTTTTGATGTTTGAAATGACGTCTGCTCTATGTTGGGTCTAATGCTTAGATCATGTTTCGGTGCATTTTCACGTAGCAGCAATTCCATGTTATATGCAGATATATTTTATTTACAACAAATGTTGTCAATAGCCAATGAAATTTCACAAATAAGTTGATTGGCTCGGAACTCGTGTATGTTACTATAGTTTTTCTATACCCGAATATTTTCTTCTATTGAATAAAGGAACTAGTAACAGTAGTAGTTCGGTTGAAAAAATTTTTGGTTACTCACTTGAAAAATTGAAAACATAAATGTATCGAATCCTTTCATTATGAAACATCTTGTAGAACAAAATCTTTCGAGAATATCTCAGTTTCACATAGTTATCATGGTAATATTCATTCATTATACATATTGGCCTCCTGCCACGGATATATTTTTCATCTGTCAAATTCAGTGCTGCCAATCAATATTTTCCAACGAAAAAATTACCAAATGATATTCATGAAAATATTCCATACTTTCGAAAAAATTTCAGTGAATTTAAGAATGGTTATTTTCCATACAAGTGCAAAATGCAAAGACATTTTTCTACTAGTTCAAAATTCAAAAATAAGCCATAAGGTGGCGAGTTTTTAACGGACTTGTGTTAAAATAATGCTTCTGTAGTGGAAATATAAATAACTTTATCTAATTCATCGAATTTCTATCGGAATTGATATATATAATATTTTCTTTCTCAATTAATAAAAGGTTTGTTCGCGGATCCCGTTCCGAACAGGTTCGTTACCAAGTCCAGAATTGATAAACTGTGCTATTTTTCCGAACAGATTCTGAATTATGAACGAGATATTCCTGATAATGGAATATTTGTTGGTACATTATTTGGCTATTTTCATATCTATACTGTTGGAATTTACCGACGTTTCGGCAAGCATCGCCTGCCGTCATCAGGGTGTTGTTGGTCTGAGAAGGACCGGTCTTTGCCAAACTTGTTCCGTTTGGACTTTTGCGCTCCATACTATCCAACTGAATTCTAGGAATGCAAACGCGAGCTGTCAGAAGTGCAAAACTCCGAAACTCAACCCACTCTGACTAACAGTCTACTGAAGTAGAAATTCTCATTAAACTTGAGTTGTTCTGACACTTGGACATAATTGTCATGAATGTCCAAGTGTCAGAACAACTCAAGTTTAATGAGAATTTCCTACTTCAGTAGACTGTTAGTCAGAGTGGGTCATGAATGTCCAAGTGTCAGAACAACTCAAGTTTAATGAGAATTTCTACTTCAGTAGACTGTTAGTCAGAGTGGGTTGAGTTTCGGAGTTTGCACCTCTGACAGCTCGTGTTTGCATTCCAGAACTCAGTTGGATAGTATGGAGCGCAAAAGTCGAAACGGAACAAGTTTGGCAAGACCGGTCCTTCTCAGGACCAACAACACCTGATGACGGCAGGCGAATGCTTGCCGAAACGTCGGTAAATTCTAACAGTATAGATAATGGAAATAGCCCAAATAATGTACCGACAGATTCTGAATTAGCCCCACTGCGAACGTTCTTAGAATTAAAAAAGGTCTGTGTGTTCATTTTCAGCATACAATTCCTTAGATAGTTTGGTCAGTCGAAGATGTTTGAATATTTTGCATTGGTAAAGTCTAGGAGTACCTCTTCAAAGTATGATACATTCTTGGGAATTTCAGCAACTCTTGATATTTCCTGAAGATCTCTGCCACATGACGATAAATATGAATGAAAGACGGAAAAACAAAACAAACATAGGTAAGAATTTGAAACTACCAGTGCTTGCTTCAACCCCGGAACTCTTGGAACCAATTCGTTATCGGTGTAAGTCGATTTGCGCTTGAACACAGTTTAGAAAGCTATTCTACACTATGTCTTGAGTAAAGTTCTGAAATAATGGTTCAGATCTCGACCCGCGAACAAAGCTAAAGTAATCCGTGGCAGGATGCCGACATGTAATCGATAAATATTACCATGAAAACTGTGCGAATGAGATATTCTTGCACGATTTTGTTCTAGAAGTTGTGGCAAAAAAAACGAATTTAACACAAAATTATAGAAACTAACGTATAATACTCGAACGAAAGGCTTATTCAACTTATTCAGGACTAGTATGGTATGGGGAGAACCATCATTTAGACTATAGACGATTGCTCTTTTTGCCCGACAAAGACTGAAGGTTATTCAAAAGAAAAAGCAGAAGATCAACTATCAAAATTTGCCGTCTGCAATGAGACGTGTTTCTCATAATGCAGATGTACCAGTGCCGATCGCACGAGATTTAGACCTCTTGTAGACCCCAAAAATGTCCTTCTTTCTTATCTTCACATCGAACTTGGGCTGATGAGAACTGTCTGAAGGCTATGAATAAAGATGATGATGGATTTAAATATTAAAAAGTAGTCTTTTCCCATGTTGAGTGATGCCAAATTAAAGGAATGCATTTTTATTGGGCCACAAAATCAGAAACTTGCTGGTCGACGGCAATTTTACAGAGAACCTTACTAGGCAGGAACTCAGAGCATGAAAGTCATTTGTTAGGTCTGCTGTAGGATTATTGGGTCAACAAAATGAATTGCAAACTACCAACGGTTGATGAACTTGTAGATGCCTACTAATCGCTTCGTGCCCGAATGTCATTGAAAATTCATTTTTTCTTGAAAATTAAGGAGCTGTCAGCAGAAAAGCAGGATGACAGACTCCATCATGATACTCGGACAATGAAAATTCGCTATAAAAGACGATGGGACCCAGCCACGATATGTGATAACTGCTGGTTTCTGGAGAGAGTGTTTTCCATATGCACTTCATATTGTAACATTAAATATGGTTCTATGAATTTTAACAAGAAAACCTTGAGTGTTACAACTGTTTTTTTTTAATTTTTTTTATTTGAATACGTCCATTCTACCATAATATGCTATTCAGCTTTATGTTATATAATACAAAAAATTTTGTCAACCAGCTTCATTATTAAGCGGCCTGACATGGGCATAGGAAATAAGTTTCATTACAGCACTACTTTTGGTACTGTAATGAACTCATTACGATACTGAAATAGAGAAAAACTTTTACCATAACTAAAGAAAGAAAAAATCAGTCTTTACTGATCTAAGTAAAAATTATCACCTAGAGTCAAAAACCACTAGAAGAAGCGTTGGAGAATGAGCTATTGTATTTCAGCATTCTACAGTTGGAACTCCAGTCGCAATATGAGCATCCTCGTCCGAAGTCTTCGATGTAAGAAGTAAGAACGAATATTCTCACCATGAATGCGTACCATAGATATACCGATCTCTACGTTTTATTCTCTGAACGCGCAGTTTTTCTGAAGTATATTTTTTTTTGTAGGTAGTTAACATGACAAGTAACTGCGTTCAAGAAAATTTCATTAAAATATTATTCAACCAAATGAATCTTGTTCTGCTAGCTTCCCACCCTCCTTTGTCCCTGACTCTCTTAATAATGCACCATTATTTGCAGTCGGCTATGAATCAAGCCCAATCAGCTGGGCCAATATTTGAGCACGGTTCGATATTGTCTCTTCGAATGCAGTACGTCGCTTTTTTGCATTATTGATGGCCTACATGCCCTCACTTCCGTCTTTTTGTTCCGCAAACAAGATGATAGCCGTAGGAGAAGAATACGACGTCTTCTAGCGGAGTGCATACTGCAGATGGGGGTTGCCCATTGAATTCTTGTTTATCATCACTATTGTTTATATCATAAATCAACCAATATCATCACATGCGGATTTTCAGATTCTATCGAAGGGTGAAACCACTGCCGTTTCTGTGAAAGTTGAAATGATCAATTCGGTATGTTATCACTAAAAGTTGCGAGTGTAAAGTCCTTGAAAATGAGAAATGATTTCGATATGCCAAAAGACATCTTCTTTGCTTCATCTACAGGGTGGTAAGGTTCCGATGAGTTTGTACTACATCTCTCCTAAATTAAAAGAGATAGAAAAAAATAATATATGTGTCATGTTTTCCATTTTCGAGAAACATACGTTGCTGAATACTGCAAGTCTCCATGGACTCTAGTTCCATGCCACAGATTAATTCTGTAATTTGGCCAATTATTATAATTCGCTAAAACTCTCGCACTATTGTGGCTACGTTCTCGAAATAAAAACATCTTCAGGGAAGTTTTTTCAGTACTTCTTAACGATGAATAATATTAATAAAATAATAACACCATTTATTTCCATAATCTGAATACAATTCGAAAAGGAAACAAGTCAAAACTAAATATAAATATGAAATAAACGAGAAAAAACAGAGGAAAAACGACCGATGAGAACGATCAGACTTGGAAATCATAGTTTAAATACTCGGTTATTGAGTATGGTTCAAGCTTTGTCAAAAAACTTCTTACAGTGTCATTGAACTTCTTTCCTTCCGATATGGACTGAATATTTTTCGGTAGATGGTTATACTCTACATTCCTTTGCGACAGCGTTAGGGATTCTTCTTCGAAAGATGAAAGAAATTCATTCTCCTAGTGTTATTCGACTTTTCGTATTGCTTAAAGTAGTGACCATTTTTTCGCAGAAAACAAAACATCTGAATATGTAAAGTCCCACCGTTGTTAAAATCCCCTCGACTTTAAACCTCCCACGACATGAAGCTCTAGAAGGCAGCCGAAGCATAACTCTCAATGCGCGTTTTTGAATTATAAATATCTTATTAATGTTCGTTGGTTTGTTTACATCCATGTTTTAATAATACTGTGATCGGTTTGCGGGAATGTGGAACAAATTACCTATGGTTGTATCTAAACTTTTTATTATTAACTTTGCCGACGTTTTTCGGAGACACCTTTCTCCTTTCTCAGGCTACAAAGACAACTTACATTAGAATATTTTCGTTTGTTAACAATGAATATTTGCTCACCTCGTTAATTCTCTAAATTCAGATTATTAGTTCGGAGAAGCATATGTGTTCTTACTTTCTAATTTCGATATCTTATACAATCAGCAGAGTTATTTGGAATAAGTTAAAAATCTTTTTAAAAATACGACGTCATATGTAATTTGTGGTTATGTGTTTCCACTGTTCGTTGACACATTCACATTCTTCTTCTTGCTCTTGGTGTGTCAACTCCACAATCTAAAAACACTAACATCACAATCACATCACAAACCTCCAACATGGTAACATCTAAAAACGCCGAATAACGACACATCCAAAGTTAATTGTTGTTGATCACATTTTATGTTTTTCCTCTTTTTAGTTTTTATAGGGATCCCATCAGACTGTTGTACGTTGTGTTTAGATTTTGTGTGTGTCTTCTCTAAAAATTCACTGTATTCTCTGTTTTAATGTGTATCATTTCGCTTATAATCCTTCTGTTGTAGCGTTGTTCCCTGTCCAATATTGTAACCCTTCAAAGTTAAATGTATGTTCTTCCATCAGTGTGTGGACAGTAAGGGCAATGTTTTGTGTACTTTTGGTTTTCTCGTGTCATATTTGTGTTGTTTGATCTTTCTTCAAGTAGCTGTCTGTTTGTCCAACATAACATTTAGTGCAGTCGTTGCATGGGATTTTTATACACTAGCTCAGATTGTTTGAGGGATGGGTGTTTTGTCCTTGAGTTGTGTGAAAATTTTTTCTTGTTGGTTGTGGTGTTGTAAAAGCTGCAGTGCCATTATAACTTCGAATATTTTGTTAATTTTGTAAGAGAGCACTGGATAGAAAACTAGTTTAAAATATACTCTGGTAGTGTTGTCTGGAATTTCACCTTCTATAGTTGAAGAATTTTGTGTGTTTAGTTGGAAGGTTTCATTTTGTCTCCTTTCTGTTTTTCTGTGGATGTTGTTTGAGAGAGTTTTTATGTAGTGTTTAGGGTAACCGTTTTCTTGTAATATTGCCATGGCTTTTTCAAGATTTTTTTGAACGAACTGTTCATCACTTAGGGATATTGCTCTTTTAATCAAGTTCGATGCTACGTTTTTCTTCTGTTGGACACTGTGGTTTGATAAGTAATTGATGCATCTTCCCGAATGAGTGGGTTTTATATACCAGTCGGTTTTAAGTCGGTTTTTGTCTCTGATGATGAGTAAATCTAAAAAGGCAATAAATACTTCCGTTATGCTCTTCTTCCAATGTAAATCTTATTCTTGGGGTGAAATGAGTTGAACGTTTCTAAAGTTGTTTGAATTTTATTTTTTTGGTACCAAGAGTAGAGTATCGTCGACATATAATTTAAGTAAGGGCACTGTGAATGTTAATTTCAGGCAGACAAATCTGAGTAGTGCATGCATCACCGATATTGCAAACGTGGAACTTGAAGGTGATCCCATGGCTGTACCATCTACTTGTTTGTAGTATTCATTTTGAATACGAAGTATCCACTGTCGAAACATAGTCAGATAAATATTAAAAATTCTTTTTTGGTTAACTCGTAGTGAAATTCTTTATGTATGACCAATTGTTGTTCAATACGAAATGAGAAGATCCTTTTGGATATTTGTGTACAAAGATATCACGTCCAAGACACCAAGACATAGTCTTCGGGTACGGTTGTATGCTTTAGAGTGTCAACCAATGAATGAGAACTCTGTACGTTGAATTCTGATGTGGATAGTACAGTGTTTATATGTCGTGCAGATATTTCCTATTTTATAGCTGGGTGCATTAATACAACTTACGATTGGTCTGAGATGCAAGCCTGTTTGTGTGTTTTTCTCAAGAAATAAATCTTCGGTGCTGAGCTGTTGTGCGCGAGATCAAACGTTTATAGTCCACTGTGGAGATTCTGCTGTTTTCTTTAAGGCCTTCAAATAACCATTACTTCTGTCCTGATATTTCTTGGTTGGATCTGTTGTCAGCTTCGAGTAGGTATCGACGTCACTAAGAATTCTCTTTGCTTCTACTTCATATTCGTCCTTGTACATTATTACTGTGTTATTGCCCTTGTCTGAGGTACTCACTATGATGTCAGGATGGTCTTCTGATAAAATATTAGATGTGATCCAGTAGTATTTCTTCAAAGGGTCCACTTGTGTTCTATGGTATCTTTTGAAGTTGTTTATCGTGTTTACGCATCTTTGTCTGATGGAATTTCTAACCTTCTTCGTCTGGTGTGATGTCCTGTACGCCGCATTCTATGTAAAAAGAGAAAACATAAAATGTGATCAACAATTAACTTTGGATGTGTCGTATTCGCGTTTTTAGATGTTACCATGTTGGAGGGTTTGTGATGTATTGTGTTATGTTTAGTGTTTTTAGATTGTGGAGTGGAGTTGACACACAAGAGAAGAAGAAGAATGTGAATGTTGTCAACGAACAGTGGAACACATAACCACAAATTACATATGAGTCGTATTTTTAAAAAGATTTTTAACTTATTCCAAATAACTCTGCTGATTGTATAAGATATCGAAATTAGAAAGTAAGAACACATATGCTTCTCCGAACTAATATCTGAATTTAGAGAATTAACGAGAGTGAGACAAATATTCATTGTTAACAAACGAAATATTCTAATGTAAGGTTGTCTTTGTAGCCTTGAGAAAGGAGAAAGTGTCTCCGAAACGTCGGCAAAGTTAATAATTAAAAATTTAGATACAAACATAGGTAATTTGTTCCACATTCCCGCAAACCGATCACAGTATTATTAAACCATGGATGTAACAAACCCAACGAACAGAAAATTCCAGGTGGATTATTCAACCATATCCAACAAACCTACGGAGATGACATACATAGGAAATGCAAGGAAATTATACGCTTAAACAACAAATCAGCGTCTATGAAAAAACAGAATGATATTCTTATACAATGCAGAAAAAAGCAGATTTTTCGAAGCACATAATTATATAACATAAAACAGGTTCACACACTGCAACTGGACGATCACCCATATACAAGATTGGTTCACAAAAGCATGAATAATTCCGAAAATCAGTTTTGAACATAGAAATAAAGATCACAATTTGGAAGAACAAAAAACTCAATATTTCCATCTGCAACATGAGAGAGCAACTGCTCACCGAACTTGATGCCAATGTGATGACAAAGATTGAAAACCTGTGCCAAATAAACTTTCACCGTACCTTCCAGAGAGTAAAGGAGAAAAACATAAATAAACTTCAAAATTTAGAACGAGAACAGAACTCAACCAATCAGAACAACGGAACCAAATGACTTTATTAAAAACTTCACAAATCTGGAAATACCATATGAAGCAGGAATTATATTGGGAATGGGCCCAAAAACATGGCATAATTCCAGGGAAGATTCCACAATTGCAGTTGATTAAAGACATAGAATGCGGCGTACAGGACATCAACAGACGAAGAAGTTAGAAATTCCATCAGACAAAGATGCGTAAAACACGATAAACAACTTCAAAAGATACCATAGAACACAAGTGGACCCTTTGAAGAAATACTAACTGGATCACATCTAATTTTATCAGAGACCATCTGACATCATAGTGAGTACCTCAGACAAGGGCAATAACACAGTAATAATGTACAAGGACGAATATGAAGTAGAAGCAAAAGAGAATTCTTAGTGACGTCGATACCTACTCGAAGCTGACAACAGATCCAACCAAGAAATATCAGGACAGAATTAATGGTTATTTGAAGGCCTTAAAAGAAAACAGCAGAATCTCCACAGTGGACTATAAACGTTTGATCTCGCACAACAGCTCAGCACCGAAGAAGATTTATTTCTGAGAAAAACACACAAAACAGGCTTGCCATCTCAGACCAATCGTAAGTTGTATTAATGCACCCAGCTATAAAATAGGAAAATATCTGCACGACATATTAAACACTGTACTATCCACATCAGAATTCAACGTACAGAGTTCTCATTCATTGGTTGACACTCTAAAGCATACAACCGTACCCGAAGACTATGTCTTGGTGTCTTTGGACGTGATATTTTGTACACAAATATCCAAAAGGATCTTCTCATTTCGGTATTGAACAACAATTGGTCATACATAAAGAATTTCACTGCGTTAACCAAAAAAAGAATTTTATATTTATCTGACCTATGTTTCGACAGTGGATACTTCGTATTCAAAATGAATACTACAAACAAGTAGATGGTACAGCCATGGGATCACCTTTCAAGTTCCACGTTTGCAAATATGGTGATTGCATGCACTACTCAGAATTTGTCTGCCTGAATTAACATTACCAGTGCCCTTACTTAAATTATTTTGTCGACGATACTCTACTCTTGGTACCAAAAAATAAAAATTCAAACAACTTTAGAAACGTTCAACTCATTTCACCCCAAGATACGATTTACATTGGAAGAAGAGCATAACGGAAGTATATTGCCTTTTAGATTTACTCATCATCAGAGACAAAAACCGACTTAAACCGACTGGTATATAAACCCACTCATTCGGGAAGATGCATCAATTACTTATCAAACCACAGTGTCCAACAGAAGAAAAACGTAGCATCGAACTTGATTAAAAGAGCAATATCCCTAAGTGATGAACAGTTCGTTCAAAAAAATCTTGAAAAAGCCATGGCAATATTACAAGAAAACGGTTACCCTAAACACTACATAAAAACTCTCTCAAACAACATCCACAGAGAAACAGAAAGGAGACAAAATGAAACCTTCCAACTAAACACACAAAATTCTTCAACTATAGAAGGTGAAATTCCAGACAACACTACCAGAGTATATTTTAAACTAGTTTTCTATCCAGTGCTCTCTTACAAAATTAACAAAATATTCGAAAGTTATAATGGCACTGCAGCTTTTTACAACACCACAACCAACAAGAAAAAATTTTTCACACAACTCAAGGACAAAACACCCATCCTCAAACAATCTGAGCTAGTGTATAAAATCCCATGCAACGACTGCAATAAATGTTATGTTGGACAAACAAGACAGCTACTTGAAGAAAGAATCAAACAACACAAATATGACACGAGAAAACCAAAAAGTACACAAAACACTGCCCTTACTGTCCACACACTGATGGAAGAACATACATTTAACTTTGAAGGGGTTACAATATTGGACAGGGAACAACGCTACAACAGAAGGATTATAAGCGAAATGATACACATTAAAACAGAGAATACAGTGAATTTTAGAGAAGACACACAAAATCTAAACACAACGTACAACAGTCTGATGGGATCCCTATAAAAACTAAAAAGAGGAAAACATAAAATGTGATCAACAATTAACTTTGAATGTGTCGTTATTCGGCGTTTTTAGATGTTACCATGTTGGAGGTTTGTGATGTGATTGTGATGTTTAGTGTTTTTAGATTGTGGAGTTGACACACAAGAGAAGAAGAAGAATGTGAATGTGTCAACGAACAGTGGAACACATAACCACAAATTACATATGACGTCGTATTTTTAAAAAGATTTTTAACTTATTCCAAATAACTCTGCTGATTGTATAAGATATCGAAATTAGAAAGTAAGAACACATATGCTTCTCCGAACTAATAATCTGAATTTAGAGAATTAACGAGGTGAGCAAATATTCATTGTTAACAAACGAAAATATTCTAATGTAAGGTTGTCTTTGTAGCCTTGAGAAAGGAGAAAGTGTCTCCGAAACGTCGGCAAAGTTAATAATAAAAATTTAGATACAAACATAGGTAATTTGTTCCACATTCCCGCAACCGATCACAGTATTATTAAAACATGGATGTAACAAACCAACGAACAGAAATTCCAGGGGGATTATTCAACCATATCCAACAAACCTACGGAGATGACATACATAGGAAATGCAAGGAAATTATACGCTTAAACAACAAATCAGCGTCTATGAAAAACAGAATGATATTCTTATTACAATGCAGAAAAAAGCAGATTTTTCCGAAGCACATAATTAACAACATAAAAACAGGTTCACACACTGCAACTGGACGATCACCCATATACAAGATTGGTTCACAAAAGCATGAATAGATTCCGAAAATCAGTTTTAAACATAGAAATAAAGATCACAATTTGGAAGAACAAAAAACTCAATATTTCCATCTACAACATGAGAGAGCAACTGCTCACCGAACTTGATGCCAATGTGATGACAAAGATTGAAAACCTGTGCCAAATAAACTTCCACCGTACCTTTCAGAGAGTAAAGAGAGAAAAACATAAATAAACTTCAAAATTTGGAGCGAGAACAGACTCAACCAATCAGAACAACGGAACCAAATGACTTTATTAAAAACTTCACAAATCTGGAAATACCATATGAAGCAGGAATTATATTGGGAATGGGCCCAAAACATGGCATAATTCCAGGGAAGATTCCACAATTGCAGTTGATTAAAGACATAGAATGCGGCGTACAGGACATCACACCAGACGAAGAAGTTAGAAATTCCATCAGACAAAGATGCGTAAACACGATAAACAACTTCAAAAGATATCATAGAACACAAGTGGACCCTTTGAAAAAATACTACTGGATCACATCTAATTTTATCAGAGACCATCCTGACATCATAGTGAGTACCTCAGACAAGGGCAATAACACAGTAATAATGTACAAGGACGAATATGAAGTAGAAGCAAAGAGAATTCTTAGTGACGTCGATACCTACTCGAAGCTGACAACAGATCCAACCAAGAAATATCAGGACAGAATTAATGGTTATTTGAAGGCCTTAAAAGAAAACAGCAGAATCTCCACAGTGGACTATAAACGTTTGATCTCGCACAACAGCTCAGCACCGAAGATTTATTTCTTGAGAAAAACACACAAAACAGGCTTGCATCTCAGACCGATCGTAAGTTGTATTAATGCACCCAGCTATAAAATAGGAAAATATCTGCACGACATATTAAACACTGTACTATCCACATCAGAATTCAACGTACAGAGTTCTCATTCATTGGTTGACACTCTAAAGCATACAACCGTACCCGAAGACTATGTCTTGGTGTCTTTGGACGTGATATCTTTGTACACAAATATCCAAAAGGATCTTCTCATTTCGGTATTGAACAACAATTGGTCATACATAAAAAATTTCACTGAGTTAACCAAAAAAGAATTTTTATATTTATCTGACCTATGTTTCGACAGTGGATACTTCGTATTCCAAAATGAATACTACAAACAAGTAGATGGTACAGCCATGGGATCACCTTCAAGTTCCACGTTTGCAAATATGGTGATGCATGCACTACTCAGATTTGTCTGCCTGAAATTAACATTCACAGTGCCCTTACTTAAATTATATGTCGACGATACTCTACTCTTGGTACCAAAAAATAAAATTCAAACAACTTTAGAAACGTTCAACTCATTTCACCCCAAGATAAGATTTACATTGGAAGAAGAGCATAACGGAAGTATTGCCTTTTTAGATTTACTCATCATCAGAGACAAAAACCGACTTAAAACCGACTGGTATATAAAACCCACTCATTCGGGAAGATGCATCAATTACTTATCAAACCACAGTGTCCAACAGAAGAAAAACGTAGCATCGAACTTGATTAAAAGAGCAATATCCCTAAGTGATGAACAGTTCGTTCAAAAAAATCTTGAAAAAGCCATGGCAATATTACAAGAAAACGGTTACCCTAAACACTACATAAAAACTCTCTCAAACAACATCCACAGAGAAACAGAAAGGAGACAAAATGAAACCTTCCAACTAAACACACAAAATTCTTCAACTATAGAAGGTGAAATTCCAGACAACACTACCAGAGTATATTTTAAACTAGTTTTCTATCCAGTGCTCTCTTACAAAATTAACAAAATATTCGAAAGTTATAATGGCACTGCAGCTTTTTACAACACCACAACCAACAAGAAAAAATTTTTCACACAACTCAAGGACAAAACACCCATCCTCAAACAATCTGAGCTAGTGTATAAAATCCCATGCAACGACTGCAATAAATGTTATGTTGGACAAACAAGACAGCTACTTGAAGAAAGAATCAAACAACACAAATATGACACGAGAAAACCAAAAAGTACACAAAACACTGCCCTTACTGTCCACACACTGATGGAAGAACATACATTTAACTTTGAAGGGGTTACAATATTGGACAGGGAACAACGCTACAACAGAAGGATTATAAGCGAAATGATACACATTAAAACAGAGAATACAGTGAATTTTAGAGAAGACACACAAAATCTAAACACAACGTACAACAGTCTGATGGGATCCCTATAAAAACTAAAAAGAGGAAAACATAAAATGTGATCAACAATTAACTTTGAATGTGTCGTTATTCGGCGTTTTTAGATGTTACCATGTTGGAGGTTTGTGATGTGATTGTGATGTTTAGTGTTTTTAGATTGTGGAGTTGACACACAAGAGAAGAAGAAGAATGTGAATGTGTCAACGAACAGTGGAACACATAACCACAAATTACATATGACGTCGTATTTTTAAAAAGATTTTTAACTTATTCCAAATAACTCTGCTGATTGTATAAGATATCGAAATTAGAAAGTAAGAACACATATGCTTCTCCGAACTAATAATCTGAATTTAGAGAATTAACGAGGTGAGCAAATATTCATTGTTAACAAACGAAAATATTCTAATGTAAGGTTGTCTTTGTAGCCTTGAGAAAGGAGAAAGTGTCTCCGAAACGTCGGCAAAGTTAATAATAAAAATTTAGATACAAACATAGGTAATTTGTTCCACATTCCCGCAACCGATCACAGTAATATTTATAAGGTTATTTAAATGATTAAAGAACTCCAAAACGATACGAATTTGATATTTTGAAGTTTCATTTCTTGTTTCATTGTTGAACAACAATTTCCTCGAATGGTTGGGATCCTGAATTATTAGTGCCTGAGTTTTTCGCGGGAGGTTTTTTCAACCATAATTGAAAAATCTAGATTTTATTCCAGAGAGTGAGAGAGAAGTTTCCAGAAGAATGCAGAGTTTTTTCATTATATATTTCAATCGATAACGAATTCCTAGCTCTGTTGAACGAAAAAATTTAAATTCATCGAGGACTCATCTGTATCATGTGATATATACAACTCAAGCCATGTTCAGTCACCTTATTACAGCGTACATGGGCAAAGCACTGAGGGGTACAAAACAAATTCATCAAATTGATAGGGTACAAATAGAGATAATCACGATGAAACGATCCAGTATGATCTTATGTGGCACTCTGTCGCACTTTTAGAAAAAAAAGAATTCTAATTTTTAGTAACATCGTCGATTGTTCTTGTCCCCGTAAATATGAATGATGAATGCTTTTAAAGTCTGAAAATAATATAGAATCGGAAAATTAATGGAAAAAGGACCCATAATTCTGCACGCCATTAATTTTCTAATTGGAATAAAGGTTCAATATAGAATTAAATAGGTTATAAAATTAAACTTTTATTTTGCAATGAACAATCCAATGAATAGTTAATTACGTGCGGCAAATTCCATTAAAGCAGGCCTTTCTCTGCTTTTTCATTTCTCTATTTTCCAATTTAAATTTTTTCTTTCGAGTGGATAATCTAATTAATTGAACATAGGTGTTTTCAATAATAATGATATATTGTGAAATGGCGAGCCGCATATGATTAAACACCTCACCAGACTTAAATTTCAATCTTCATAATTGATTAATACTTAGACTTCAACTGGCCGAAAGGAGTACAACCTATATCATAATCGTGATGTTGTCAAGACCTGTTTATTGCGTTTTGAATTGTTAAAGATGGAAAAAATCTGCTGAAAGCCTATTCCATAAATTTACAATACAGAGAAGAAAATCATTTTTGATTCACAACCGTTAGAATCGAATTGAAAAGTATATTCTGAACAAAGTTATTGTTTAAATTTCTTCCTGCCACGAGTATTCAGCGATATTTTCTATATTTCAGTCAAGATTCATGAAATACTCTCGAAATTCATATAGAAATACGGATTATTGACTATGTTTTATATCTTGGCAGTTGTAGTGACTTTTTGCAGAGACTACGGAATTAATTAATTCGATTCGAAAATTGATAGGATCAAAACTAAAATAGTTATTTTCCTATCAAGTGCAGAAAGTTAAACTTTTCCGTACGAGATTGCTGTTGCCCGAACGATGCGGAGCTTAATTCAGTTTATTCTTTAATGAAAGTGTACGGAACAAACCCCTACTAATACTTTCCCGCACTAGTGAGCGGGAAAGTGACACTTTCTGAACTGAAATGAGTACGGAAAAGTAGGTGAAAACGCACGCTCGTATAAAAGAAAATATATATCTGAAAGCAAAACTGTATTGAGTTCATTACAGTACTACTTTTAGTATCGTAATGAACTTTTTCTACAAGCGTGCACTTTCATTCTCTTTCCCGCACGTATTTCAATTCGTAAAGAGTCACATTGCCAAACAGTGTGGGAAAAACCCCTGCTATTCCATTACCGCACGCAAATGCGTGTGGTAATGGATTAGCAAGGGTTTTTCTCGCACGCTTTTTCTAAAGAATAAACTGAATAATGATATATCTCTATGCCACCGACGACGTTACTATGGAAACGGCATGTGAATAAGAATTAATACATTGTCATTATATTATGAAATTGTGTTTAAATATAAATAATATCAACTCGAATTCAATCAGTACGCTCCGGTAAAATGGATACTTCGGGATCTGATGATGGCCTGCCCGAAGAAATATTAGCAGCTTCTTATGAAGCGAGTTTAAATTTGTTACCGGCCAAGTCGAAGATAAAATATGAGAAGCAATATTCAGAATTCATTGATTGGTGTAATTCCAAAAAGGTTCAACCGGGGAAGGAGGAAGTGTTTTCGGCGTATTTTTTGGAAATGTCCAAAATTTGGAGACCAAACACATTATGGTCCCGATATTCAATGATAAAGAGTGTTTGTAAACTGAAACAGGATTTGGATATTGGAAAATTCCATAAATTAACTGCCTTCATTAAACGACAGAATATAAGATTTCGTCCAAATTCACATTTGATCTGTGTGTTGAAATCGATCTCGTATAAGCGCTTGTAGAAAAAATATTGTTCCTAACTCGCGCGGAAAGTGTTTTTCCCGCACTCAACTGCTTACCCGAACTCCGCTTCGCGTCGTTCGGGTAACGGCAGTTTCGTGCGGGAAAATATCACTTTCCGCACTTGTTAGGAAAATAACTATATTACTATACTAAAATGGAGAAAAGTAATCTGAAGTTTATTTTATCATGAGATATCGCTGTGCTAATTGAAGTTTTCAATGAATTAAACGATGTGTGATGTGAAGTTATATTAGGAAAACAGATGTCGAATTCATAGTCTCCACCAAGGACTACTATTGTAAAGAGTGTTAATAAAGAGGTCAGTTTGAAAACCCTGAAAACGTTATTCTAACAACTGTTCAGAATAATGAATAGGTTCCTCGTTTTGGTTCGGAAAATTATTCGTACTCATTCGTGGGAGCTCTTAAGGGAAAAGGTTTTCAAACACATTTAGAAAATTGGTTGAAGGGGGTCAATTAAATTCAGTTTTAGTGAAGGGATAGTTCTCTCAAATGAGCAGGGATATTTCAGGCCTTATGGAACATTTATTTTAGATTTTTCCCCTTGCGTGGTGCCAGGACATGCCCTCCAGTTGGGTGCAGCCAGGACTAACGATTTTATCAAAACAACATTCAATTGCTTACACTGTCAGAATACATCATCATCTGTTTCAATTTAATTTCTCAAATTATCTCAATTGTCGTATCGTCAAAATTGGGTAGCTATTATGTGAATTTGAAGGGAAAACGAAAAGGATATCAAATACAGCAATGAAATAATCAGATTGTCGATTTATTCATGCATGGGAATCCTTGATTCTTTTCATTCATCATTGCTAGTGTTTTGCTAGTGTTTTGATGAAACTTGCCTTTGCACCAGCAAATATTCGATATTTGCGAGGATGTAAAAATGAGGCTGTCTTTAATGGTTTAGTGCATTCGCTATAGCTTGTGAAAAGAATATGCTTCCCCAAAGAAAATTCTTCAATTCAATTGTCCTCAAGTTTGTCGGTGTTTACATAAAGCGTACCAGAGACATTCCGAGACAGATTATACCCTGTGGCCTTCTGAAAGATATATATCAGCTGATTATTTTCCTTACGTCGGCAGGATGTGGTTTTCCTCGTTCAGTGGACTTACATTATATTCGAAGTAATTATTTCTCGTTCCGATATTCAAGAACCGGCTCGGGTTCTTCTTATGGGAAGAAATAAACAAGATTTATTGTTTCTGCCGACTACGGCTCTGAGTGGATCATGGACGCTTCATTTGAGCTGCGTAGCAGACGTAGCCTCGTAACGTTGTTCCGGCGAAAAATGTTCCGCGATCCGATCTGCTGAATGGCGAAGAAATAAATGTAGCCGATGAAATGGTCGGAAACGCTAGCGGTGGTTCATCTTCTTGGCTATTCAGATGTTCGGCGGATTGAAAATTTTATGTGTCCGATTCGTTTAAAAGCACTGGGCTGGGCATAATGAAATAGCGATTTGGAGATCGGGCACATTGTAACTTTTTTCTGCTGATACAATATACAGATTTCTGATTGCAAATTGGACAATTTTATTTTCTATTAGGGTAAACTGGATACGGTTGTGACAATTTACAATGAATCGCTAATAATTCTGATAGTATTCCATTTTACTGGAGAGAATATTTCTCTTATATCAAACGTATTCAATTCAACGAATATTTTATTAATCTATTTCATCTCTCTTCAATTATTCTTTCCTCTCAATTTTCCATCATACAGTACGGCACTGGGTCACTGCCATAATAGTCAAGCTCAATCCCCCTATTCTTTTATATTCATCTGACTTACTTCATAAGAAGTAAACGGCATGCCCAACGCTTCCTTCCTTGTGTTAGTTTGTCCCTGTGATCTTGTGATTTTTTTCGAAAAGCATTTTCACTTTATTGATGGACTTGATTTGGTACCAGATTCAAAATGAAAACATCGCAGGGGTTTTGAATTGACAGATAGAACACAACAAGTAGGACAATTGTTTTTTTATTATAGTTTCTTTTAAATGTAGATATTATTTCGAATCGAATACAAGTTAGGTCTTATGATATCGAAATACAACATTTCATGAATTTTTTTAATATTTCAGTGATCCATTTATGAAAATGAGAATCTGCATGCGAGCTTTTGAAATCGCAACTTAATACCTCAATATATGAAACTAAGTTGGCCATATTGTTGGTAACACCATTCATAACTCCAGATCGGATGAACTGTTTGTTATGAAATTTTTTGTTGGATTCTTATTCGATGAGGTGAACAAAAAATACATTAGAACTCTGAAAAATTAGATGAAATGGAAAAAAATATCGAATTCATTTCCTTCATGCGAATAACGCCTGTAGATGTCACTAGGGTTAATAGCGGTCTATCTCTTTCTTCTGACTTCAAATATATCCTCACAAACTTTCGCATTTATAATATTAGTAGGATAATAATTTTCAGAAACAACCGAAAAAACCTCAACAGAGTATATATAAATATTTAAAATCAGAAGAAAGAGCTCTACTGATTAGAAAAATAAAATATAGGGTGTGAAATGCGAAAAACAACAATCCACATAGAATTTCAAGGTTTATAATGCCTCAATTCAATTTTTAGTACTGAATTCTTAATGCCCATAAAAAATATCGCAAATTTGCCTATTTGAACTTCTGTTTAGTTTCTGGGATGGTGAATAAATCTAAACGCTTCTTGGTCAACATTTGAAAATTTAACAGATGTGTCGTTTAACAGATGAATGGCGGAATTCTTTTGATCTTTTATTATTTGATTTATCATTAATATTCTTTCACAAGCTCTTATTATACGCTCCACACTGATTCTTCTTGGAAAACTAAATATTTACGATTTAAATATTAAGAGCGATGCAATATATGTCGAAAACAATATAAAAATCATCTTTTGATGTATTATAAGAATAGATAGTTTTTTGAACTGATGATATGAACAAAGGAATACATGATATGATGAGAATTTGTTTTGTATCAAAAATTCAAATCATAAATAGATAATGAAATTGTTTATGGCAGAATTACAAAGCAGGAAATCAACATAAAATCAAAAAATCGTAGAAATTATTGTTCTTCATCCAAAAGAGAAGATCATAGAAGAAAAAAACTTCCATGACCCAATTAGCCACATTCGTGCTCTGCTGCCAAACTTCAATCATCATATTCCAAATTTTACCACAGATTATGCGTCAATATCAGAGTGACGAAGTTTTGTAACTTTTTCATTAATTGTGATAATAGTATTGATAGTTCTTGCCAGAAACTATGTAGTATCTGAATTTATTACTAAGGATAATTGTGAGTAACCGAAAAATTTCCATGATGATTTTGAAGATATTGACAAATAAAAAACAATTTACTGTTTCTCTTGAGAGATCAGAAAAAAGTTACATTTCGAACTGTAGATATTTTCGAAAAAATATTGGAAAATATTGTATCGCTATGAAAATATGTCGGTAAAATGTCAGTTCCATTTTCCCTTTCGGTTGAAAAGTTGTAATTCAGGTATCACCAACTTTGTCTATCTTATTGGTTCAGGTTCAATACATGAATCAGTGACCTCTCCAGATTGCAATTTTAACTAGAGCATAAGGTATTCTCGAATTTCTTGACTATTGATTACACCAACAACGTGAATAATACTTCTGTTGATGAATTGAATGATAATAGCTCAGATTTAAATATTCACGTTTGATGCTGATCGTGGCTATGTTGTTATTTATTTTTATTTTCAATTATATGAGTCGCTTTTTCATATTTTGCCTTCTTTGTCACATGAAGTATCAACGTTTGAATATAAGCAAAAAAATTCTAATTAAATAAATGTAGCATTATTCATCAAGAACTGAATATATGACTTGAAATGAACAGACGATAAACTATCTTGAAGAAGATGTAGCAAACTCAACCTACGTGTGTCAGTGGTACTTTTTCTCTTCAATTACTGTGGCATGAACTCTTAGAATAATTCATAGTAGGTATAAGTACAAACACTAACTAATTCTTAATTATATGAATTCGCTGAACTCTGTTTGTTTTTCAGTTGATCCCTTATTCATTGAATATGTTCATCAAAAATGAATCGTATAATTTCTGAAGAAGATTTTCAAATCGGATGTTGATATATATTTAGATTATAACTTGATAGTCTCCTACCTCCACTACTTCAGAATACGTTCTCCAACGATCTCAATAATTATAATTGTTTAAACGTTATATCCGCATGCACCGAGCTGGAGACGCTTTGATTAGAATACCTTCAAAACAAATTATGCAACGGTAAGAGATAATTCAATTTGTATATCAAAACCTCCGCAACACACCGGAAATTATTCAGCGAAGAGAAAATATAACCGTATGTTCTTGTCAGGACAACAAATTCAACCCTATTTCGGCTTTCCATGCGCAGGCAGTAAAGATGTCGTTCACATATGAAAGCATTCTAACGAGCACAACTTCGACACGAATAAAATATTGAAATAATTCTGACTCGCTGAGTCGAATATCCAAATTTATTTGTCGGGGAGCTGGAATAGGATCATATTCGGGAGGAGATATATCAGGAGAATTCCGTTGCGTACGAGATAGGTAGGCAATAAAAATCGAATATGAGATATGGGTTTTATTTGCTAGTCATTCTTCCACGAAATCTGGAATATATCATGGCCTTTGTATACACGCTCGCAGCAGTATTCCGATGGCTGGAATCATTCGTGTTGGAGCGGGTCGCTTCCTTGAGTATCTTTGTTTGCTGATGTCGTACATTTCTTAACTGACAAACCTGGAATATTGGAATACCGATGATATATATCGCACAACGAATACTTATCCTGAAGTTATTTGTCTGAATTCGTTAACGTGCTCTGGATTCCACCTCGACCGGCAATGTAGATTTGGAGGGTGTGTTGCATAATGGCGATGTCACGAAGGAGAAATGCCCCAAATACTGCTCTCCCAGAAAAAGGGACTTGGTGGATGAAAATGAAGAATGGTGAAAGCCGAACCAATTCTTAAATGTGATTCACGTCCTTATCATCTATGAATAAAAGATAATGATGAAAACTAAGATCAGGACAGCTTTTTTGACCACAAATTTTTCATATACCGTCGTTTCGAGTATACAGGGTGTCCGAAAAATAACTGTACATACTCTCATAAGAGATAGAGTTGGACAAGGTGATTATTGATTGACTATAAAAAATTTATTTCTGGATTTCCCTAGAAAGCTACAGGATGATTTTTCCAACTTCATGGAAATACTTAGACCAACATAATATCCAAACTTATTGACGGATATTATTGAAACTTCGGAGGCTATTGGCACATGCTAAGGGCGAGTCGAATTACAAATAAATGATTCGCATTCTAGAAAGAAGCTAATTATGCTACAATTTGATATTGCTTAGAGTTGTCACATCAACAATGTTGGATTAAGTTCGAAATATTGAATTTTTCACCGTAAAGAGTACTGAAAATCTCATGTTTCAATATAAAATGCGGAAGTATTAGTAGAAAATTCCCAGAAGAATTCAGAGCTATAATAAGCACATTCCATAACGAAATAATAACAAATGAAAAAAACTAAAAGTGAAGTAAAAAGTACCTAATGAAAATGAGAATAGGAAGAAATGAATTGCTGAGTCTACGTTATTTCAGAAGTGGTTTCGAAATGAAAACCATTAGCTTGTACACATTAATCTTGCCGAATATTCAAATTGGACACAGCCTTGCGAATCCTTTAGCCATTTTTTCAGATATCGCAACAGCTGATAATTCTGTTCATCAGCTGTTTTTTTGACTGAATTTCTTCAGAATATACCATATCCTTTAATTTTCCCCATGAAAAATAATCCAGCTGGTTTATATCTGGAGATACTCCTCGATTTACTAATTCAGTTAGGAGTTTTTACGTTGGAAGAAGAATCACTTTGATCCTCGCTTTGGTCTAAATCTTCGTTGTCCAACATCCGATATACATACGAATGATTTTAAAATATGCTTATGTATACTCTATACACTCCACCAATTTTTTTTTCGAAATAAACCTTCATTAACTCCATCGCAATGAAATCCTTATCTTTGGCGGCCACCCGGTATATCAACAAATTATTATAGTCTTTCTCACCTTCAGTAATTTTTTCAAGAAAATTTTCAGGTGAATAAATTCAATTCTTCGAACTTTATCCAAATTCAAAAATTCATAAAAAAATAATTGTTGATATAACAACTTTGAGTAATACCACAAATTGAAGCATGATCTAGCTTCTTCCTGAAAAGCAAATCAATTATTTGTAATTCGAGCACTTCAAATGAAGATTAATGAGTCTAGCTCTGGAATAATGAAATAATTTGATATCTTTCTGACACGACCTTAGCATGTACCAATAACCTCCCAGGTTTCAATAATATTTGTCAATAAGTTTGGGTTTTATCATGGTCTAAGTATTTTTATGAAGTTGGAAAATCACCCTGTAGCTTTCTAAGGAAATCCAGAAATTAGTTAATTTTTATAGTCAAACAGTAATTACCTAGTCGGACTCTTTCTCTGGTAAGAGTATGTACAGTTAATCCCCAGACACTCTGTATAATCAGACAATTCAATAAAACAGCTCAGCAGGAAACAGACTATGGAATACCATTCCATTTTAGGAATATTTGGAAAAAACATCAGAAAAGTGAAAGTGAATAATACTGATCTGTCATACAATCATACCTATTTATGAACGGCCTTGCATCAGGTACATTTATGATCAATAAGTCCAACACACAAAATGAAATTGCCAAATATGAAAAAAAATTTCCATGTATGAAATATGAGCATAAGTCATCATTATTTCAATAACGAAAATAGAACTTCATTGAAAAACCGAACAAACTTCCATCAGAAGTTGTGGTTAATGGGTTAAATTGCTTGAATAACTCTCAAAAATCGAAGATCCAAATCTTCAACTCTGGGTCAGCACAATCATTTTTCGCCCAGAGACCACACATTATGCACTAAAAATAACATTGGCCACGGTCACCGAACGTAACAGTTGTGGAACTGTTTCTGAATCGTCCGATGTCATATACGCTACATACTCAACACGTTCTGGAGAAGCAGGCATTTCGGGAGCGCTTTCAATTTATGCTAGGTAGCGGTAGTGGAGCGGTGGCGAAATCTTCGTTCGGTGAATGCAACCATTCTCTATTATCCATCGGACAGAACAAACATTCTGCATCAACAGAGTCAGGAGGTACTCCTCAGTTTCATTCAAACTGGTTAAAATATTTGTAATCACAATCAGACTTACTTTTCTTTGTCCGTTTCTTCTCTTCGCAGTTTTCAAAATTTTTTTCTTGGTCAATTTATTTTCTGTTTCCTGTTTCTCATGAATAAGAAGACCCCATTTTGAAACATTTCACCATTACGCACTAAAGACTGTCCATCTTACAATATTTATATTGGTTCAAACTGGCACTAAAATTGTTTCCAGTACAATATTTCAATTACACAAGATCACAAGCTATTAGAATAAACATGATATTGTTATATTGAAGAGTAAAACACGTATGCAGACGTACATCATATCCGATAATACTAATTTTTCTATTTCAGTATCGTAATGAGTTCATTACAGTACTAAAAGAAGTACTGTAATAAACTCATTACAGCATTGTTTTCAGTTATATTTTTCGACTATCGGTAATCATTACGCAGAATACTATCAATTTTCAAATCTTATCTAATTTTTCAAATTCTGTAATCTGTCACATTTCGGAAGTCACCAACAGCCAAGATACAATACAAAAGTGACTTATCTGAATTTTTATTTGAATTTCCAGAGTATTTCACAAACCTTGACGTAAACAGACAAAACATCTTCTGATACTCGTTGCAAAAGGATATTTATTCGAAAAAAAAGCAGGTGATTGTTGCAGAAGCTAATTTATTCGAAAAAAAAAAGCAGGTGATTGTAATTCGGTTAGATAGATAGATAGATAGACAGATAGCTTTATTTCCAATTACATTATTACAGAATGGAAATGGTGTCAAGATATTACAATGGAAGAAAAAACAATACAATAATGAAAAAAACAAGAATGCAAGAAGAATCTAAGAAATGAACCCATCAACCCAAATAATCCCTCAAATCATACGGCTCAAGTGCCACCAGAAATGTAAATAAGTCTTTTTTGAATTTATCAATATGCACGATACTTTTTAAGTCGATAGGAAGTTTATTGAAAAGCTTTATTCCCATATGAAATGGATTTTTTTCATAGAAAGATAACTGGTGCCTAGGAAAAATCAAATCATTTCGCCTAGTTTCATATCCGTGTTGAAAGGTGCAACCTTCTCTTAAATCATTCTTGCGAAAATACAACAATACCTCATATATATACAATCCAGTTAACGTTAGTATATTAAATTCTCTAAATCTTCCCCTGCATGATCATTCCCTGAAAGATGATCCACCGAATAAATCGTCTGCATCTTCGTCAAACCATTTGATCCCAAGCTTGCAATATTTTTATATTGCTCTTATGATATTACCTCATTGGGTTCTTTTTGTTTCAACATTTATTGTATTATTTTAGCTCTCTTATTCAAAAGAATATATATATATATATACACCATTTTGAATGAAGTTTCAATATGGAATTTTTGAGTTACCTATTGATGCAGCGAGTAGTTATTTCTTGTTCATTATCTTATTATTTGCTATGAAATCCCATTATATTAGCATTTTTCCTTATTATCGATATTGTATTTCATTGAAACTCGATTATGTATTGAAGTCTGAGTCACATTCGACTACATCTTCTAGAAAAAATATTAGAAGTTTGTAGTCTATAATGAATATCTCTGTACAACATACTTTTTTCTCTAGTTTTTCTGAAACATATCTGAAATTCTGAATATTCAAGAAACTTGTAATATAATGTGAATAATTCAAATCCAGAGAAAAAAAACTCTGAGTATTCATTCCGAAAACAAAATTTTTTTTATTGAATCACTTTTTCGCATCCAGTACGAAAAATTGAAACTATAATTATATGTTAATCCCATTCCCCAGAAAGAGTTCCGTGTATGTATCCTAAGTACGGAATGGTTGTACCAAATATTCCGCTGAGCAGAACAGAAAAGAACTCGTCACGTATTATTCGATATAGGACCGCCAAGACTCGTTTGTATTCGATTGAAACGCCCAATATCCGAAGAATTGGATCGTTTCAATTCAACATTTTTCTGCAGCTGGAAATGCCGATACGTATTCCATATATCTCCATCTGATAATCAATAAACTTTTCCATTATTGTCGTCGACCCACGAAAAATATTAGGTAATTTTCGAAGTTCTCCCGAATGTGTTTTTGTTTATCGATTAGGAGACCTATATGGAGGGGTCGTTTTCAAATTATCCCTGTTTTTACTGCCCTATTAAATGTTAACTGTATGGATTTCTGCTGACAACTGAAAGGGGTGTTTCTAATACGCCGTAAAAGTGTTTTGCTTTTAATGGATTCTAGGCCACGGATTTTTACTACCCCATAACAATTCTTCAGGTCTAGATATATTAGGTATTAAATGGGATCACCCTCTCCCAGCTGAATATATTTCGATGGCTTCGGGGTTAACGATATGGCATCGCGTACAAGCTTGAAGCTTCTGAACTGCCTCATTTTCATTGGAAAATGAAAAGAAAGAACGAACGAAAAGATAGAACGTAGAATACATCGAATATGGAAATTTGATATCCACGTTTTCATGGGTGACTCTGCAATTAGATTGATTTTTTTTTTAATTCAAATATGAAAATAATTTGAAAACCGAAAAATGGTGCCAAGCTTTTTCCGAAAATTAGATTCCAATAACTGAAAAAGATTGTGATACACCAAGGTTATTCTATAAATTTTTCATAGTCTGTCAAGGTTATAGAGAATAGCATACCTAAAATTCCATATGAGGATGAAATCAAGGTGCATCAGCAATTAATGTTTCCTTCCACAGATGTAGAACTCCGATCACTTATTTCAAAGCCTAAGTTATACAGGGTGTACCCAGTTCGAGGGCCTATTAGGCGTTTCTGGAGAACTGGACCTATTTGAAATATGAAAATTTGGATTATGATATTGTTCGATATTTTTTACCGCGCTGAAATATTCTTAGAGCTTGGCCATTTTCAGTTATGCAGAAGGTAAAAAAAAATTTCAGGAATTTTTAATTCTGTTTTTTTCTTTTCGAATTTGATTGAGTATTCAATTCTGAATACATTCGTACACAAATCGTTGCATTTGTCATAATACTTTTCAAAATAACGAGAAAAAACTGAAGGAAAATGGGAGATGAGCGTATTCGGTATCATGTTTTTTCATAATGTATTTATTCAACGAAAATGAAACTGTATCAATACTTAATAGTAATAGTACCAATAATCCATTTAGATGTATTGAGTGGTTCGAATTTTTCTTTCATTACAAGGTTCTCAAGATTTTTGACAGAATATATTTTATGTAACCCCTGTTTTTTAGTGTTTTTTTTCCTAGGAATCTATCGATTATTTTGAAGTCAAAAATGAAAAAAAGCTTCTGAAGGTCATAATTACAGATGTTAAAAAAAAATATACCCCATTGTTTCAAGAAACACCCGTGAGAAAAAATATAATTTTCACCCAAAATAAACTTCACTTTGTTATGGCTCTAGCAAAATAAGCAGAATTACATGTATGGATGTGTCAAACTTCTGACGAATAATTTCAAATGAGAGCATGTGAATTTTCTGTTCTTATTCGAGTGAAATGTTGTTTACCAACTCAACCGCCGAGATATGATCATTTCACGACAAAGTGTCACGCATAAAGAGCATTAATGTGATGAAATATAATTCCATCAACACTCTGCGGAAAGTGAGAAAACTTTTCATGAACTCTTTGGTTAACTTGAAAATTGGAAAACTTTCATTTTCACATATACTTCGTTCTAGGAGAAAATTGCATTCTGTCGTTTACTGCTTAATATGCCCGAGCCTGCGTACAGAAGTTTCACCGGGAATCAATAAAGTATCTCCAGATTCATTCTCCTTTTTTATTGAAAGAAATAAATGGGAAAGATTTTTCTCTAATAAATTACGATAAAGCAGAAGCTTGACTGGATTAAAATTTTATATACTTTCATCATTGACTCAACGAGAAAACTTGTCAATTAATTTTTAAATTTTTTTAAAGCCAAAATGGGATATTTTTCTTACCCCTTCGGCTATAATCTTACCTAACTTCAGTTTTTCGAAGGGAATATAATATACAATTTTGTCGAATATAGGTGGTTGAAAAGTTCATGGGATATTACCATAAACCATGATTTTTCCAAATGGAACGTTATCAGAAGAACGAATGATTGAATTCGATCGGTATATTAGTTTAATTCCGTAAAGTTTTTACTTTACGTAGATAAAAAAGAATAGAAAACGAAAATTTATTCAGAAGATGTGGGTCCTCAAAAAAGCAATTAAAGGAAGATGGTATCTGATAAAATTGAGACATTTCTCTAACACCCTTGGCTATAATCCTATCTAACTTCAGTTTTTCGAAGGGAATATAATATATAATTTTGTCGAATGCAAGTGGTTGAAAAGTTCATGGGATATTACCATAACTCATGATTCTTCCAAATGGAACGTTATCAGAAGAACGAATGATTGAATTCAATAGGTATACTCGGTTTAATTCCGAAAAGTTTTTACTTCACGTAGATGAAAAAGAATAGAGAACGAAAATTTATTCAGAAGATGTGGGTCCTCAAAAAACGCAGTTAAAGGAAAATTGTATCTGATAAAATTGTTGATTTCATTTTGTTTCATAATAAAAAGGTTATCTGTTTAGTTTATCGAACTTTATCTAGTGCTTCTCTGAGTACACCTACTAGACATCAGTTCTTGGTTTGTTTGTCATCCATATGAAACAATGATTTTATCTTCATAGATATATCAACTTACTCATTATTTGAATCTGGAAAATCAAGAACTTTTTGTACCTTATTTTCATATGAAAGAATTTCACAATATCATGAATTATTCACGAGTTTGTTCATTGATGTCCCTCATTTTGTTTTCTTACATATGCTTTTGTGAGAAGCAGGTGTTCACAAATTTTCCTGGTGCAATCACACTTCAATATCGATCTAAAAGAGTATAAGAATTCATAATTAATAATCTGTAGCTGGGTTTTTTCACTCGAAACTAACCGTTTGATCAAAACATACTCACTTATTTTGAAGAAAAGAGTACTTCCAGAGATTAGACCCGATTCCAAGCAGGTTCGTTCTAATTGAATGCTTCATTGAAAGTTTAATCCTACGTTAAACAAAAAATGTCGTCACCCATGAATACTTATTTTAATGGAAAATTAAATATTTAATGAAACAATGAATTATAGAGCCTGTTCCTGAAAGTGGAGGTTTGGGTAAAGCAATACTAATTAATTTATGTGTATTATCGGTATCTCAAAAAATGTTTTTCATGGCGAATTTCTGATGTTTCTCGAATTCCCTTGCATCTTTCATCAGTAAACAAGAGTATGGGCAATTATCCAATAGCTCTTTCTGATAGAGCGGTTTCAGCTATAGGTACGTCAAATACAGATAACAAATTTTCCACAATCCCTAATCCCTTTCATCTCAAACCATGTGATCTCTTTCTGTGAAAACTGAAATATGAAATATAGTTCAATAATTATTGATTTCTGACTTTGATGTGCATATTCTAAGTTACCTGCCATTTTGTGTTATGAAACAGAGCAATACTCATTTCTATATTAAGGATGAGCCAAAGGCGTGAAATAAATTTCTAGAGTAATTTATAATTATTTAACTTTTCCGGTAGCCTCTCTACTGGTTTTGATTTCACCCTGCAAAAACTTTCAATTAAAACTCGAATTCAATGAGAAAAAGCTTCTTGTTCCCTGAAAATGTTTCAATATAGATATAACGACACGTATACGGCATTCATCTCTGAAATCTAGGACCACAGCATATGAGATATATACACTTTTTGATCCAATGTGAAGAGGTCGATCGTCAGAGCGTGCTCAACCATTTCGTTTTTCTCTCAACGCACGGTACAACTCCTCTCGTATTAATTTTCGACCTCATTCAACAGCATCGAGAGTTGCTTGAACGATCTGAAATTGCAAGCACGTCAGCGGTTTGTAGGAATATCACGAATGCAATATGCTAAACACCAAAGTAGTTCGCTCCAGTCAGAATATGGAAATTCCACAATTCTAGAGATGGCTTTCTATGTTCTTGTCAAAACCATGATACATTGCATTAATATAGGAAGATGTACACGCATTGAATGCAGGCTGCAATATAACACATACACAATATAATATCTATCGAAGATACTTATGAATATTCACGTTTCTGTTCATGAGGAAACATTTGAGGCAATTTTTATATTTGTACTAGCTACTAGTATTGAATGCGAGAAATTATTCTTTCATAATATTTCATCATATCCATAAAATAAACATAGAACAGCCAAATTTTCGTTAGTATGAAAATTCAGAAGAAGAATACCTTGATGGTTGGGACGAGTAACTATTCGCGATTGCAACTTCGCAAAAATATAGAGCTACCTGTGAAATGAATAATGGTTGATATTTGAAGAACTACCCTCTGGATGAACACTCAACAGTTGTATCCTGATGTAAATGCATCCAAGCTACTATCATGTTACATTGTGTTTCATCACAATAATACTGGACATCGGTAGAAATGGATTAAAATATTAAAAACTGTAGTGGATAGAAACAAGGATTGATCGGACAGCAGTTGTCACTCTTAATACAGTCTGATATTTTTTCAATGGTATTGTCAATACTTCGTATTCATTCATGAAACACGGTAGGTATAATGTTTCTGAGTTACATTGTTCTTCTTTTTTCTTTCGGGGTCCCAATTTCGAACTACTTGAAGAGGAGGATCATTCTAACACTTGATCGTCCAGAAACTTACATCTACTAGTCAAGTTTTAGAATTTGTGTCGAATGAACCTTCTGCATTTTTATTTTAAACAACCACCCCAACAAATAGCAAATACCACATTTTGATACCCTATCATATTTTCTTTGTACATTCCTAGGTACCCATAATTTATAAAAGACAATCTGCAAATTTTCAATAAAAAACTTGCAGAATCTATCGATTAAATCTGGAAGAAACTCATTCACTGAATGATTCTAAGAAATTGTTGTGAATTATTTTCCTTCGCAGTTGATTTAGTTTGATTTCTTTGTTTTAAATATACTTTAATTAATCTTCTTTCATGTATACTTTAATGTATATCTGAATTTAACTTATTACTTTAATTTCGTCAATGTCCCCTTAAAAAAAAGAGTGTGATTGGGGTAACTGAAGATGTTTTGTTGGTCTACTTTAAAGAAGTGTCACCTAGATTCAGCCCTAATACTTCATGTGCAAAATAGTTTATGCTGGAAAGCTGCCTGGAAATGAATGAAAATGTCCCTGTTCGCAGGTTTGTTTTCCTTGAAAAATTTATTGAAAAATATGACGTTTATTTGTCATTTGCAGATTTCAAAAGGTTATATCCAAAGATTATAGACAAAGATTATAGAGTTAGAAAGATAGGAAACGCCCTTGTATCTGTGGCACTAAAATCCGACTACGATTTTTGGCTAGTTTCTTACTTGTGACACATAGATGACGCTGGAAACATTATTCAGTACAGAAAACTATTTCAATAGGCGCGAAATTCGAAACACATTTCTCATAAATTTTCATTTAATTAAATATTTTGTCGAGCTTTTAAAAAAATATCCTGATCGAGAAAAAAAATCAGGGCTCCTCTTTTTGATCAGGATGATCTTTTCTTCTGCATATTGCTTTGAATCAAATGAAATACGCTTCTGGATTCTTTATATTTTTATTTGAAATGATTGTGTAAAATCAACTACAATACAATAATTATGAAATTGAGTACATTTCAAAAATTTGTTCACATATTAGAGAATTATCATTACAATTTCAAGAACTTATTGTGACTGAACTCTCGATAAATCGAACATCGATAAGTCAAACAGTTGTTCTGGACCCGATTCATACATATCTTACCCAGTGTATTTTAACCTCAATGAGTCTAGAGGGTCTAGTAGATGGGTCGAACTGCTGGAAGGGTCGTCAAGAGAACCACCACCTCTATAAGTCGTTCTTCTGACCACCATTGCCTCTATGAGTGGAACTTTTTGATCTAATGAATGAGACCGAAGAAAATTCGGTTTGCAAACAAATTATCCAGAACAATATATTTGTACCCCGAAACCTCTATCCATTTGACAACACTGAAAATAAAAAGCAATGACCAAGACAATGATACGAGTTTCAAAACTTACATTTCCATTCTCTTTGGTAATGAAAAGAATGCACATTCAAGATTATTATTTCTGTAATTAATCACCACATTTCGAATGTCGGCCAGTTTTTAACACAAAATTTATAACATAAAAACACACAAACCAAGATTATGGAGTGAGCTAGGTGGTACTCTTGTAGATTTCGAGTTATTTCAGTGGAAAATACGCGAGAAAATTCAATCATCATTCAGCAAAAATATTTATTCAAGTATTTCTTTCAAAAATGACAACAGCCTACTAATAATCTTCATATATTCTATGCCAAATGGACCCCAATTAAATATTTTAACCATAACCCGATTACTTTTGAAAAACAGATGTCGCTGACATCACTGTAGTCGCTTCGTTTCCCATCTTTATACTCTATAATCTTTGATTATAGAGTTAGAAAGATAAGAAACGCCCTTACATCTGTGGTACTAAAATCCGACTACGATTTTTGGCTAGTTTCTTACTTGTGACACCTAGATGGCGCTGAAAACATGATTCAGTACAGAAAACTATTTTAATTAATTCGAATTATACTTCTCATACATTTCCATTGAGTATTCCTTGTCGAGCTTTTATTAAAGAAACATCCGGATCGATAAAGCAAAAGCAGAGCTCCGTTTTTTTATCAGGATGATATTTTCCATCTACATATTGTTTTGAATCAAATGAAATACGCTTCTGGATTCTTTATATTTTTATTTGAAATGATTGTGTAAAATCAACTAGAATTCGATAATTATGAAATTGAGGACATCTCGAAAATTCGTTCACAAATTAGAGAATTATTATAACAATTTCAAGAGTTTATTCATACAGTGAACTCTCGATAAATCGAACATCGATAAGTCAAGCAGTTGTTCTGGACCCGATTCATACATATCTTACCCAGTGTATTTTCACCTCAATGAGTCTGGAGGGTCTAGTAGATGAGTCGAACTGCTGGAAGGGTCGTCAAGAGAACCACCACCTCTATATGTCGTTCTTCTGACTACCATTGCCTCTATGAGTGGAACTTTTTGATCTAATGAATTAGACCGAAGAAAATTCGGTTCGCAAACAAATTATCCAGAACAATATATTTTTGCCCCGAAACCTCTATCTATTTGACAACAATGAAAATAAAAAGCAATGAACAAGACAGTTACATGATACGAGTTTCAAAACTTACATTTCCATTCTCTTCGGTAGTGAAAAGAATGCACATTCAAGATTATTCTTTCTATTATTTCTGCAATTAATCACCATGCATTTCGAATGTCGGCCAGTTTTTAAAACAAAATTTATAACAGAAAAACACACAAACCGAGATTATGGAGTGAGCTAGGTGCTACTCTTGTAGATTTCGAGTTATTTCAGTGAAAAATACGCGAGAAAATATAATCATCATTCAGCAAGAATATTTATTCAAGTATTTCTTTCAAAAATGACAACAGCCTACTAATAATCTCTATATAATCTTTGCCAAATGGACCCTAATTAAATATTTTAACCATAGACCGATTACTTTTGAAAGACAGATGTCGCTGACATCACTGTAGTCGCTTCGTTTCCCATCCTTATACTCTATAATCTTTGGTTATATCGTTTCTGAAACGGAAAAATTAGCGTTATACGCCAAAACAGGACAAGGTATTAAGTAAAAAAAGTGGCTGAACTATTCCTTTTTCATGCTCCTGATGACCTGCGGTTGCTGGCAAAAAATTGTAACAATATTTGGGATTTTTGGATGTTGTCGATGTGACGAAATTCTCTCCTTAAACATGAATGATGTAGAAGGTATGGAAAAATATGTTATTGTGACATTGCGGAAAAAAAATTAACAATAAGAAGATTCGCCATCACCGATGATGACTGCAGCTTCAAGTCCTACATGTTATACAAAAAATATGTAAATCTTCGGCCTCTTATGACAGAAAGCAAATATCGAAATATTTGGGTTTATAAGACCGAGAGTTATAATACACTGGCCACCCTTTTTGCAGAACTGGAGCCACTATGGTTGCGGATTCGGATGGAGATATTTTAGCACTTAAGCGTACAGGAGGGTGAAAGAGCACCGAAATTGTGATGAGTTATGTCGATGATTCGGTCAACAAAAAAATCGAAATGTCTAGCAAATTATTTGGTAGTAAGGAGAGTACAAATGTTCTGCAGTCCTCGAGTTCAGCAGTTTCGGAGTCAACAGATGGTTCATCATCATCAAAAATCTGTGTTACTGGAAATAAAATAGTACCATCATTTTCAACGTATATGACGATGATATAAGATTTTCTAATGTAAATGATACTACTAACTTGTAAAAATTTTGCAAGTTTACTGTCAATTTCATAAGTTAGTGACTTGATAAAATAATATTGTGTTTTTGGAAACTGACGTTTACAAATGAGACACAAATGAAATTTTTATCTGATATTAGTAGGGCTAGTTTTTACAGCTTTGCCCGAGTTCATGACATTCAATTTCATTACGATCAAACTGAATCAGCCATAAAATAAAACGCGAAATGAATACAAAAAGGACTTTATTCATGAAGGTGAGAGCTTTTCATCTCTACGAAATCATATAAGATTTTTTTTGATACTTATCGAAATGATGATTTTTCAGTTTAGAATTGTCAATTTTTGCAATCTTCTTCAGATAAAAAATCTTTTTTATCTGTTATGAACAATATCTGTTTTCACTGAATCATCCGCCAATAAACTGAGATTTTAATGTAATATAATCTCTAGGAGGTCATGATAACACAATGAACAGATCTTTCATCGTAATTATCTTATAAAGCCTGGAAACTTCGTCGACCAATTCTCATGAAATTTTGCGCACGTAAACCCCGGATTAAATAACGACGATCCGAAGCACGCCTTCTTAGTGATTTGTGGCACGGGCCTGCCTGCATTCCGATATAATTACACTCAATGAAATTCATTATCGGTTTTAATTAATTCCCTCATGTCGACATGATTTATTTTGGGCGACAGGACGCACGCAAATATGTTCATTCGTGACAGTGTATCGGAATTTTCAGCAAATTGGTCATTTGAAAATATTAACATTGTCTTTTCGCGATTTGTCAAACTTTGTGCCTCGTTTTCAACTTATTTACAAAGGTGGAAAATGCAAAGTTTTTCAGGTCTTCATTGTGATGAATAAAATAATTGTCAGTGATTTAAATGATATGCCACGACATCGACGCACAAAATAAGATTTCTACTAAAATCTCTAAGTGGTCGAATGGTTGTTTTAGTTTTGTAGTAAGTCACTAGAAAATTTTGGTTTGCAAAAGAGTGAAGGGCCTATATAAACAAAATTAAATCCGGCCTTCTTCACACGCAATTTAAACACATTTTTCTTCTTTTTCGAAAAAGAGCAAAAAAAAACAACAAAAAATATTTTTTCAGTACGAAGAAAACACCCAGAATATCTTCAAAACATGAATAAATTCAATATCCATTGTAATCATCGAAATGAATTCATGGGCTCACAGACTTCTCATCATAAAGCTGCAGAAATTAAATAAGATAAGATTTTGAGTGAAGAGTTTATCTATTTCAGCCCTATTTGGCTGTGTACCATTTCCCCCAGAGATGGAATCCTCAAGACATACTTTTACTCTTGAAACAACTAGTATAACCTTTTTGAATAAATAAATATAGATGGCGATATCTAGTACTATCAACAGAAGAGTTTCATATATCCAGTCACATGCTATATAAAGGACATTTTGTTGGATACTGCCAGATATTATTCTACGACCGTGCGTTTTTACCCACTTTCCCGTACATATTTTAGTTTAGAAAGTGTCACTTTCCCGCACTAGTGCGGGAAAGTATTAGCAGGGGTTTTTCCCGCACACTTTCATCAAAGAATAAACTGAATTATGGTATGTCCCTATGCATCGAACGTCAACGATGAGAGTACCATGGTGATGGCATGTAGAATTTATAACCGATTTCAAGCGAATAACCTGGTCCTCATTGGTAATTACCAACTAGGACCAACTGCATTCAAGCGACTTCGGTCATTGTAGGTTATAATCATTTTACAAGGAATATCCCTGAACGCTATAACCGTACCTAGATAACCGCAGGCAGGACCGTAGATAACCGCGGTCATTACTGGTTATTCGCTTGAAATCGGTTTATGTGTATTATGGATTTTCATGGAATGTTTTGTATGTTGAAATAAAATATATTTTTTCAATGTGGGGTCGTAGAAATAATAATATTTCTATCTTGTGCAGAAAGTACTCGATTGCAACAACAATTTCGTACGGAAAAGTAAAACTTTTTGCACTTGATAGGAAAATAACTATTATATATTTCAGACGATATGTAAGTTCATGATAGCAGTTGTTCAGAAAATGGTGTTATTATGTCGTGTATAAAATTCGTGTTTTTATGACACATTCAACAGGATTAACCCTCATGTGCCATCGCGAATGCATTCAGTCAATACTCAATACGAAAATAACAATCTTAATACAACACTGAAAACGTTCGAATATATCGATGGTTTAGAGCACATATCATTACAATACCTATATTATGTCCATAGAACTCTGAATTTTATTTCGATTTTTATCAGGAACTTCGAAAAAATTGAGCAGTTTGCATCATAGTCTGATCACACACACTGGCAGTCAGTTGTTTTGTGAAAATATTACAAATACCCTATTTTGAAGAAAAAACTTTATTATCAGTAGAATTTGCAATACTGTGTTTGCTCCTCAAACCATCGATATTATTATTATTAACAAATGAGCAGAGGAGAGGTAAATTCCTATTAACTCGAATAGAATCATGCCAAAATAAAGTTCACACATATATGGATCCTGATACGATAAGATCCAATACTATATTGAACACTGAAGAATGTAATATCAAGTGAATCTGAAATCTACATCCGTATGGGGACATCTTATTATGGCATTAATACTATACATGAATGAACCTATTTGTCGAATTAGGTTTCGAGGCCATACATAAAGTAACGAATGCATTTCTAAAATGGGTGGTTAATTCCAAAATTATTTGATTTATGCTGAATATTCGGTTTCTTTTCTGCTTTTTTCTTTTTTCATTTCAGATTAAGAATCGCGAGCCGTTTTGGGAAGAATCTATCGACGGATAACATGAAGATGATCTCACACTGATGTCTTTCAAGATTTTTCCTGATATTTAATATTTTATGTTATTTTTTTTACGGGATGGCAGGTTTTTTCGGCTGAGGTTTTTTTCCCCTGGCTCTTTAGTATCGTATGATACTAGTGATGATAGTATCGTATGATTCTATAGTATCATACGAAGAATGTTATGATACCACGTTCTTTTTTTACCTCAGCTTATGTACTTTTTGTTTCAACATTTACTGTATTATTTCAGCTCTCTATTTTCATAAGAATATATATATATATATATATATATATATATATAATATATAGGTCGGATTATAACTGAATCTTTTGAATTTTTGGTAAAATCAAAATCAGTTCATGTTATGTGAAGCACAACTGAATACAATCACTCAATAAAATCAATTATTCTAATGTAGGACACAATATTGATCAGATATTCCAAACAACATTGGAGATGAACGGAGCGTAACGTCTTCTATCTAAATAGTTAAGATGAAATTCACTATTTGGCCACCCAATTTCTGGTTCAGATATATAGGCTACTAGCTGACCCAATGAACTTTGTTTCGCCTCAGAGATTCATAAAGTTGTATCAACTAAACTGATACTTTTTTCAAGTTGGAGATAAATAAGACAAAATTGAAGTACAAAAGATTCAAAAAATTTAATTACATTGAAAGATGTAGGTATGTACATTGTTATTTATATGAATAGACTTCACTTCATTCAAGCGGTACCTTATTATCATTTAAAAATTGTTTCATTGTTGTACCTTATGATGAACCACATTTTTAGTTTTTTCGTCATAAAATTTTGTTGTACCTTATGATGAACCACATTTTTAGTTTTTTTCGTCATAAAATTTTCGTAGTATTCGGAAAAAGAAAGGTGTGATAACACATGGACTCAGATGCGTTAATATTATTAAATGTAGTTCACAGAATTCATATAGGATATAATACTTACACGAAAACGCTATCAACCTCAGCTACATCAACCTACATCTACTGGCGTTATTCGCAAGAAGGAAAATAATTTCCTACTTTTTTTCCATTTCATCAAAATTTTCATTGTTTCAATGTATTTTCTGTTAACCCCACCGTAGAAGAATCCAACAAAAAAACTTTCATAACAAACAGTTTATCCAATCTTGAGTTATAAATGGTGTAACCAACAATATGGTCGACTGAGTTTCATATATTAAGATTTATCAACAATATGATATTTGCATGATATATGTCTTGTTTGGAAAATAACTATATCTACGAATAACTGAGGGGCTGGAAATATTAGAGAAGGTGGTCCATACCAATTACAAAAATGGAAAAGTCCTGAATGAGTTATTCCATAATTCAGGTGAAAAGAATCAGTGGGAACCCGAAATTTTATCATGAACTCTGTTATCAGGTCTTCCAACCGACGCAACAAAGCGAAAATTTCGGATTGTAGAACAACAATATCTGCGAACGCGCTCACTGCCGACTCTGTTATTGTAATTGTGAATAATGTAGTGTTATCCCGCATAAATCAGTCGGGCGCTAATGATAGGAGCAAATATGCAGACGCTGCAATAGTATCAATGTTCATTACGGACATTATGAGTGTCCACTGCATCATATTCGGGCGGTGACCCCGATATCCTAGCAAAGCAATTAATGAACAAACATCAAGCAGAAATATTACGGCAATGCGTTCCGTTCCAAGAGTGATGGACCGATACTCGGAGTGATGGTCGAAATCCTGCTGAATTTGATGTCTAGTTGATTCATGTCACCATTGTTGGTATCTTCTCTGTTGGCGCTGAATTGTAACCGCACTGGCTGAAAGCAGAGGGCTGTTTTTCAAATGAAAAATTTGCAATGTGTCCCGGCTTTTACTATGTTAATGATTGTTATTTTTGGGTTTTATAGTTGAATTCCCACTATGCATTGGTTGAGGCTTTCGAGGCTATCGTAGTGTCACTTGTCACATTCCAGCTGTCGCTATTGCAGTATTCAGCATATATTCTAGGAGTTTCTCTGGAGATGTGCGTCATCTTTCGAGAAATTCATGATAAAAATCAATTCTCGACAAAAATTTCTTCAGACGAGACAACCGTTAACAAATGGTTTCAGATACCCATATGATTTCATTGCTCTTAAGTGGAGATGAGCGATTGACTTCGAATTTTCCATAGACTTGGAATAATTCTCAATCTCGGTATAACCTCCAGTACGTTTGCAAATCCTTGGCGATAACTTCAACTGGACCACTAGATAACATTTAAATATGATTGTAAAATAAATACATATATGAAATCAAGCTTGCAGAAGAGTTTAAAACAGTTGAATGTATGGATTCTGAAACAACAGCTTCCAATTAAAAGAAACCTCAGAAATTTTTTTTTATGTGAGGTTGATGAAAAATTCCAACTTTCTCCCGAAAGCGATCATATCAATAAAAAAATCTGGGACTATCTATTTTAATGGTTTCTTCTCTAGAAAAATTGTTATCTTGTTAACTTCTCTTCCACATATAAAGAAACATAATTTGATCCAAAATTCTACTATTTTTACCAATTTCTCAAAAGATGAGCCTCAACTATCATCTCAGAAAATACTTGGGGAATATCATGAACTTTACCAATACCGGACTTCATAGTGAACCACCCGGTATTAATATTTGTAGACAGATTTTCACAAAATTCGAAAGCATGTTCAATAAACTTACCAAATCTTAGCAACTGCGCATTAACGTCACACACAAACGTAAGATGTTCATCACTTGACTGTATATCAGATCTAAATTCTAGGTTTAAAGGCGTCGGCTTCGATCACATATATTCGTTGAGACAAGATAAGACAGGGGGTTAGTGCTTAGTAATGCTCAGAATTGCTGGAGTGCACTTAGGGTATTACTGTGCACAAAGCTTTTCGATGAAGTGCTTTAATCACTAAACGCAAAGCACCGCTTACAAAAAGGGCTTCGGAGAGAGCGCAGTGCTCGGGAACACAAAAGGACTTTAACGAACACTAAACACAGTGCTCTGGCATAGCTCTGCCTACTACACACGCAATCATGCAACTTAATTTAGCCTGAGCTCCTGAGCAACTCTTGAAGATGTCAGACACTCAAACTGACGGAATGTCGAACATAATCAAAACGCGATGGCCGAAATGCTCACTATTTTTGTATTGAAAGAATCTTCCGGGCTTGTTGGCCGTGGTCCATCAGGAATAATTTCACCTAACGTTTCGCCCACAACTACGGTAGGCATCTTCAGAGGATTCTTGGTCTAAGTTTTACCTCGAAAGCTGAATTTCAGATACTGACAGAGTCACTGCCTGAGTATGGCAGTTCAATTCAGCGGAAACATCTCCTTAAATATATCTCCTGAAGGTACTCGAACTGGCGAAACGTCGATAACTAAATGAATAAATAAATAAAATCCATAAACTAATCCACGACGACGGCAGAAATGCCCGAAAGAATAGGTGACATCGATTAATTTCGTTTGTATTTTGTTTTCTGAGGGATTGTTTTTTTTGTGCTGTGTGTCTAATGAAGGTAAATAAATTATAATAAAAACTGCGACCCTTAGGACTGAGGGTTTGCAAATGACCCGAAGTATATACCAAAATAATTGACAGTTCATGTGCCGAACACTCTGTGTGTTAAGATGATTTAACAAATCTCGGCATGAGGAACAAAATGAAATCAAATTTCGAGTTCTAGACCGACGTTTCGGTGCTTTATTCCATCTTCCTCAGGCTACAATGGAAAAGAAACAAGTTTACAATGACCGTTTGTTATGACAACACTGTGTGTTATGTATGTTGTACGACTGTTCGTGAATGGTATATCAGCATAATTATTTTCATTGATTTCTACAAGGGTCCATTCAAGTTGTTTACTATAAATACCTATGCCACTTTTTTGTACATAGACTAAGTTTTCTTTGCAGATATAATAGTTATGAAAAGACTTTATTGAACACTTACAGGAAAAGGACCGTTTTTATAGCTAATAATTCTTATATTTATACCGACTGAAACTTTCATATTTGGAGAATTGAGGCAAATTTATGGAAACATGTCGAATTGAATCGAAAATGAATGTTGGGATTCGGGTTAGCAAGAAAGTTTGGTGGTACCAGGTATCAGATACCATTAGTTTTGGTGACGAGTTAAAGTTCAGGCTTAGCGATCGAGTTGAATACATCTCTGAAGCATTGCTTTTTTATTGTTCATTACATGGAGGTAAAGAAAGTGGAGGGGGCATAACGTTTGAAAAGTGTCACCAAAACAAATCCGGATTTGGCACCCAAGATGGCCGACTTCGAGGTATTTTAAACTGTAGATTCTGCAATTTTGGCCTTATTTATTATTCGTTCGTTGGTTTTAGCAGTTGTATGTAGTGGAAAAACATATAAAAAATGGTTTCTTGTTCAGCATATGCTGATCTTACTCGTCAATTAATGGTGAAAAGCTAAATTTTTTGACGTTTGTAAATATATGGTTTAATTATTGTTGCATACAATTTTAATTGATAGGGGTACAGGAGATAATTTACCTATTTGTTTCATTGCATTTTATCTGAATTTGAATGTAGCTTAATTGACAAAATAGAATGTATGATTAGTAACAGGAACAAATCATTCATTCCGTATACATAATTCAACACACTAATTCATTAGAAGCAATTGTTTATGATATTTCGAATCCTTGATTTGTTTCGATCATTATTTATTCATCTTTTGGTCATTAAAATAGAATCGAACAAACTTCGAATTGTAAAAATTCAAATATACAAAATTCCCGCCACAAATTTGGCTCTGCAACATGGCGGATTTTTGGTGACACTTTCATAGCAAGGAAACATAGGATATGCTACCTCCCCTTCTTCTACCTCCAAGGTGGGAAGTGCCTAACAGCATTGAAAGTTGGTCTGCGTCTCAGTTTGGTTGTCATCGATGAAGATGTTAACAGTGATGACAGCACGTTCCACTTCAAATTACATGCAACTATTCAAATTCATTATAAAACGTATTTCAAATAAAAACGTGCTAACCAAAATCGATGCTTGAATAAATATCGTTATAATCCATTAACTGTGTCGCCTGAAAGCAAAGACCTTTCATCCTAAGTGAATTTGATATATCTATCTATGGGTAGCAGGTATGCGTCGAATCCGGTATTTCCATGGAGGTAAAGAAAGTGGACGGGGCATAACGTTTGAAAAGTGTCACCAAAACAAATCCGGATTTGGCAAACCAAGATGGCCGACTTCGAGGTATTTTAAACTGTAGGTTCTGAAATTTTGGCCTTATTTATTATTCGTTCGTTGGTTTTGGCAGTTGTATGTAGGGAAAAAACATATAAGAAATGGTTTCTTGTACAGCATATGCTGATCATACTCGAAAATTAATGGTGAAAAGCTGAATTTTTTGACGTGTGTAAATACATGGTTTAATTATTGTTTAATTGATAGGGGTACACGAGATAATTTACCTTTTTGTTTCATTGCATATTATCTGAATTTGTATGTACCTTAATTGAAAAAATAGGATGTATAATTAGTTACAGGAACAAATTATTCATTCCGTACGTAATTCAACTTACCAATTCATTAAAAGCAATTGTTTATGATATTTTGACTCCTTGATTTGTTTCGATCATTATTTATTCATCTTTTGGTCATTAGAAGAGAATCGAACAAACTTCGAATTGTAAAAATTCAAATATACAAAATTCCCGCCACAAATTTGGCACCGCAACATGGCGGATTTTTGGTGACACTTTCATAGCAAGGGAAACATAGGATATGTTACCTCCCCTTCTTCTACCTCCATGGTTCATTAGTAGATATGGGCGATCGGAATATGAAGATTCATGTTGTGCATCGAGCAGAATACGGACGATGGTGGAAAAAGAATTTTGTTGAATGGAGAATGAAAATGAAACATATGTATGAGTTGTCAACACAACTTTTTAGCGAAAATTTCCCAGATAGATAAATGAAGTAATTTTACTATCTGTTACAGGGACTGACCCCAACGCCAGCTTCTTGGCGTCATTGGCTGGTCCCGTCCCAACACTCCACTCACGAATGATGATGGTTTTGTGGTACGTTGGTCATAAGCCACGTCGCTGTTTATATGTCCGTTATTTTAGTTTTCACCTCTTTAAATGTTGTCACCCTGTATGTTTTAAGCATCACTGCACAATAGGGTTTCGAGGCATTTATACAGTGTTGAAAATTCGAAATTGGAAAGAAAATTTCGCAGTTTTCATTCAACGACCTTCTAGAAAAAAAATTGACATTTATTGTAATTTAAAATGTTTTCAAAATTGAACAACATTTGATGATGCGGGGTTGATAGTACAGACTCTCCTGCACGAAAAAATTCCAAATTATCAAAAAGTTGAAGAACTTAGGAATTTATATAATTCAGGAAAGATTTCGATCTATCGCTTCATAATTTCATTGATTTTCGAGTATAACAATTGCAGTACAGAAAAAAACCAAATGGAAATCTTATAGTGAACTTTTTTCAGTACCGTCATTAGTGTTCCAGGATTTTGTTCAATATGTGTTCTGTGTCTTAGATGTTAGTGTTACAAGCATTGAAGTGTGTAGTTTATTTCTGTTGTGACTCGATGTTTTTTGGAATGCGGTTCTTCAATATTTTGAGCTTGCTGCTTACAGTTTATTATTTTTGTATTAAATGAAAATATAACTACTTCTATTTTACATGAGTTTTCAGCATATTGCAATATGAGTAGGTAAGTTACTAGGATTTTGATAACAGCGCAATAACAGGGAATATAAAATAAGAGAGGTACTTATAAAAATATAATTCAAAATACAGTATGCAAACTGAGGAATTTATTCGTCATTTTATAAATCGGTCGAGAATTATGAAATAAAATGAGGACATAGGTATAGTCTTGTATTTGAAATGGAAATGACAAAATAATTGGAGAAACAAATTTCCTTTTTGCGCCCTTCTTCTAGCACAACATCAATATTCATTAATTGCGAACAAAGTTTGGTCCTTATTCGGGTAAACTGAATAAGAAATAACCGAAATTTATTCATCAAAAATGAAAGTTACTCATTTAATTCTGAAATCAAGAAGGCTCAACCTAAAAGCACTATTTTATCTGAATGAAACAACATTTTCATGCCAGCTTATTTGAATGCTGGCTTCGTGATTTCAGCCAACAACAGTACTTTCTGAAGTCAGTACAAGAGGTTATCCTTACAAACAATGATATTTTTAGTGATATTGTGTTAGTTTAATATGAAGAATAAATCGTACCTACACGTTTTTCGATAATGGCATTCGTTTCGAATCAAACTGAGTGAATGAGATAGACGGCGCATTGCAGATTATAGCCCAGTTTCATAATCGTTTTTAAGTCACTCCAATTTGAAAATTTCTCGAAGTTAGACCCCGTGGTTCAATGAAAGATTTAATTTTTTTGAAGCAACTGTGAATTTGATGGCCGAAACTTTTTCAGGTAAAGTATGCTTCAAGTCACAAGACATACCCTGAATATATTCGTATTATATTCTATGCTTCAAGTTTAATCTGACGTTCTTGATCTTGTTCTTCATTTCAAAATCTGAAGCAGCCAACAAGGTACCCGGCCAACAAACTTGAAAACTTTCAAGATTGAATGAAAATATCGGAGTACCTATTCTGAGACAAGATCGAAAAACAATTATCATCAGAACAATTGAACACACGGTAAAATTCATTCCCGAAATATGAACGCAAAATTCAGGGAAAAAATCAATTTGAATCTTTTTGTCACGATAATTATATTCTTGTACATTTCGGCAGATGAATCTCTTTCAGACGTGTTCAATAATGCCAATATAACAGATTTCAGCAGGATTACTTCACTTGAAGTCCCTTTTAAATACATTATGAAATCAAATATTCGTTTGAGATAGCTTAAGATGAAGAGCCAAGTTGAACTTTTTTCAGTAGATCACCACGAAAATGGCCCTACATTTTTTGATCACGTCGAGGGATTGACAGAATGGGGTCGTCGATGTCCGCTCATGACAATTCAGTTCGGAAAACATCACTTGTATTTTAGATTAGACAACTGTATTTCAGAAAACGTGGAATGTATTTCAAAGTAGTCATTCAAATTTCTGAAAAAATCAATTGTTTTTCAGAAAACATAAAATTTAATTGAGACAAAACAGTCGATCGAATTTGAGTCAATTGTATTTCAGAAATGGCAATTTGAAAATCAATCTTAGGCGATTCAGAAATAAAACAATGATAATAAATGAACTTTAATTTTCACGTGCAACATTTAATCTTCAACACAAAACTGAAAAAATTTGAAGCCATGGCAATTGCTTCTTAGCTCGGTCAACAATATTTTCCAGGTGTGTTAGTCTTTTTTCAATAACCCCCGGTGGCACACTATTTGGAATTCTCAGGTTTGTTTTTACGTAAGTTCTTAATTTCGACCATGAAATTTCAATTGGATTGAGCATGAGAGAATAAGGGCTCATCTGGAACGTTAGGTACTGCTACTGTTTGGGTGATTACGGTCTTCAATCTCGAATGGCATGCAGCATTATCACAGATGATCACTCAATTTAATTGGTTCCTCTTATCTTGCTACTGCTGCAACAAACCTCGTAGTCTCCTCATGTCTAATACACTAGCTGCAGACACTGTTGTCAATTGCATCTCCAATTAAATATTTACTCTATACGACTAATTCTGTTTAGGTGTCATGTGCTTCCTGACGCTACGGTGTTGTGGGAGGAATCCATTGAGAAGGTTCAGCTTATTTTTACTAAAAACCAGTTTTTTAGGAAAGAAAGATCCAGAACAAAGTGATTTCATCAGATTTTATTGGTTTCATTCATACAGGGAAAACATACCTGATTGAATATGATGATCTTTGATTGACGATATGATAACCATCATGAAAATGAGTAATGTATGACTCAAAATCCTACCTAAATCCAAATAATATTCGAACTTTCTGAATAACAAATATGGCTTTATGAGAAACAATTGATTATTCTGAATTTCATATGACATATTCTGATATTCAATTGACTAATCTGAAATTCAATTGACGCTCTCTGAAATTGAAGTGACTATCCTGGAATACAATTTACATCTGGAAATGGTGTAGTTTCCATGCTACAGGGTGATTTTGGAATTTGGCTATTTAATATAATTGGCTATAACTTCCGCATCATTACAACTACTCTCTGGAGATAAAATTATCATTAGGGCAGTTTTTTCAGTACTTTTTACTGGTAATATTTACGTTTTAGAGGCTTTTTTCAAAGAAAAACAGTGTGTTATGATATTTTTCGATTTTTTTTACACAATTTCAGAAATGTTCAATATTATAAACTTCCGATTCTATCATATACTCATCAAGAATGAATATCAAAAACAGTTTTCGGGGAACATATTTTCATGTCAATTGTAATCACAGATTACAAATTTCTGTTTTCAAATACTGTTCATAGTAGGAACAAAAAAATCCGAAAAACACTGACAGACACTCGTCTTTACATTAATATAACTACTAAGGTTTTATCAATCAATTTTGAAATATCAAGTTTCATGACCACCTCAGTCAGAAAGAAATGAATCAAAATCGAAAATTTTTTTTATAGAATTTTCGACATTTCAACTTGAAAGTATAACATGATATTATTTTTTCGCAACTGTCTGAGAAAATTCTATGGGAAATTATCATAGAACGCTCTGGTTTTCATTTGCAGAAAATATATTCCTCTTAAATTCAAAAAGGCACACAGAATTTTATTGGTACCGGTAAATTGTACTGAAGAAACTTTTATTTCGAGATCATAGTCACCATATTGTGATGGTTATAGCGATTTATAAAAATTTGCCAAATTTCAGAAGCACACCATAACACGGATATAAGAAACTGTATCGACTTGCGGTTTGCGGTAATTTATGTTTCTGAGTATCTCACCATCCAGAAGGTACGTGCAAATTACATAACTCTGTGACTTATCCCTTTTCATTTGGGACGTTTGATGAAAAATATTAATTCTCCTATTATATTTACAATATGTATAATAATTTCTCCGACTTTGAAAAGGTGGGCAATCGAACAGGGTCATTCAGAAGATGAAAGGAAATTCAAAGTATGTAAGGTACATCCGAAACAGCCCTCAGTGTTTAAAACAGTGAATAATGAATCAGAACCAGAAGCATCGCCACAGAAGTGTTCTATAAATATTTTGAATTCGCTTTCGCTCCAATTTATAACAAACTATCGCGGTACAACATAAATTCAGATATTTATGCATCCACTGACGTTAATCGAGGAAATTCTTCCAGGCGAACGAGAAAACCCCCGAATCATAACAACTTTCAGGAGGCGTAGGTGGGTGCGCAGAAGACACTATTTCGAAATAGGTTGATTTATGCATACACTTCTTGGAAGAGTCTCATTTCGAAGTCGCATATCAATGTGACATTACGAGTAGTACTGAAATTTGCCATACGTCTTGAAAGCAAAATCTCACGGGTACCAACTGTCCGATCTCTGCCGTGAAATAATAATAATAATAGATGTTTATTAGAAAAAAGCTTCATACAAAATAAACAAGAAAACAATTATTAAAAAGTTATTATTATTATTGAAAAAAGGGCTTCACAAACATAAGTTCCCCCACTAAAATCGAAGTTGTGCATGGGAAAATATGTAATGAACCGGCAATAATTAAGCACGTCCGTACTGAAAAATATCATTCAACTCAAACTATTGACTTGTTTCAACAACAATTATTTCTTTATATGAAATCAACAGAAGCAAACAAACCAAAGATCGATACACAGAATAAGCCTCTATTACAGGTGGTCATATTTCGATGATTCACCACATTTCTTGAATTGGAAGAGGTTAAAAAAAAAGCATTCACATTTTGCTCCTCTTTTTTCGAAAATTATAAATGGGTGCATACTGCAGGTATCTACAGTATCTAGTTTTCATGCTACCGGGTGAATTTGAAATTTATCCAATTATTATAATTCGCTTTGAATTTGGCATTATTGCTACTTCGCTCTCGAAATTGAAACATCTTCAGGGCAGTTTTCTGAGTACTTTTTACTTGTGCTATCGAATTTTCAGTTCCACTTCCAATTTTAGAGAAATGCTGTGATTTTTTTCAATTTACTTTTTTCAGACCATTCAAAAATTATTCGTTATGTTTTACGATTCATTAACTTCCTTGGAAACTGGAATCGGAGATTGAAAATCCCTGTTTTTGAATACTGTTCACAGTAGAAACAAAAAGTCCCGAGGATCACTCCCGAATATATCATCATATAACCATGATTAACTTTTTTCAATCAACTTGATAGCTCACGATTGCGAAATATCAAGTTCAATGACCTATTGAGTTGATCAGGATAATTCAAATTCAACATCAAAACCAAAATTCTTTGATTTTGTTCATCGAAAAATATATACCATAATTCTTGAAATTGAATAGTTTAAGGCTTTCACGGTCTAAGGTACAACCTTAGACCGAGAATCCTCTGAAGATGCCTACCGAAGTTGTAGGCGAAACGTTAGGTGAAACGTTAGGTGAAATTATTCCTAATAGACCACGGCCAATAAGCCTGGAAGACTCTTTTCATACCATTCTTGAAATTGTCTGAAGAACGTATATTGAGAATAATCAGACCACACTTTGGTTCCCATTTGAAAAGTAAATGATTTTTTAATTTGTTTTGGATTTGAATCGGCACCGCAATTTCGAAAACACCAATAAAAGTACTGAAAAAACTAGTCTGAGGATGTTCCTATTTCTAGGCACTTGTAATAATACTAGGGACCAATGATACAAATGATAAAAATTGACCAAATTCCGAAATAACTCTGTAGGACTTAAATTGGAAATAGCGACTTGCAGTTATCAGCAATTCATGTATATAACTTTTTCTATTTCTTTTGATTAAGGATATATAGTACTAAATCATCGAAATCTGACTACCCTATAATATTTAAAGAATTGATTCTTGAGGTCGAAAGAAACAATTTGTCAATTCAGATATTTTTACAAGCATTTGAAAGACCACCTTGGAGATAATGTATCAGAAATTTTATTCTTAGAATCTTTCAAATAGAGTCAATGTACCAATTTGAAATTTTTCAAATCAGTTATTGAATTTGAATGAAAATCAAAAAACCAGAAAACCAAAAAGTTGAGGAGAAAATTCGAAGAATACCTTTATCTTCCGAAATATCCAACTATTGCGTTCAACTTACTTTGAAGTCTCTTGAATTTCTGACATATTCAAAGAATGTAATGAACATGATGAGAAAACTGAAAACATGTAATCGTAGACGATTCATCATACCAATGAAAATTTTCAAGATCCACATCTGCAGAAATTATACCATACACTTAAACTACACAAACCCAACAAAGTAAAAAACACTTCATGGGGATATCATTCCCCAGACATGGAATTTGTCAACAAATTTTCCATCAAGAAACTCAAATACCGTTCAACCTATTGAAGTAGAAAATCCATATGACTGAACTTAAATATAGATAATTGAATCTCAGGAAAACCTGTCTGAAATATTCGGTCTGAACACCTATAATTTCCCATTTTCTGTATAATTTTCAGACGTGAAAACATTCATCCATACCTGAGTGTCCCAATTATCGACACTATAGTTAGAGAAAAAGGGAATGAAGCAATAATTTCCGAAGTGAAATAAACATAAGTATACTACATTTCCAAATATAAAATCACGCAAATTTGACGCATTCTTCTCTGTATCGGACGAAGATGGAGGTCATGACGCTTGTCAATAGCTATCAAGTGCATATCATAATTCAGTTTTAGTCTTCAATGAAAGTATGCAGAAAAAACTCCTGCTAATACTAGGGCGGGAAAGTGACACTTTCTGAACTAAAATGAGTACGGGAAAGTGGGTGAAAACGCACGGTCGTAAAAAAAATTTTTTATTCCAAGTCAACACTATGTTGTCCTCATTATATTCTTAGCTATTACGTATTTCTCAGAATATGAATTTATTCGGAAAATGAATTGAATGGAAAAGATATGATGTAAGAAAATTATTAACGTTTATATGAATTGATAGCAAGGATTCCTCCTCCAGTTGTTCGAAATATTCTGATTTCCCACAATATGTGAACAAAGAAAAGGAACAATATGACAACGTCATTCTGTCATTAACGATATTTCCTGTGTGCGCACTGACTTTTTATAAGGGGCAGCAACTCCTGAAAACGATACTATGACCTCTTATGTGATTTTATAAAAGTGAATGGAGTATAGAATTTGTTTATATTCTTTTATTTTCTATTGCATGTATGTTGCATTTGAATGAAATGATTCGAAACGAATGCATCAATACATCATACTTTCCAATGAAATAATTTGAAAAAATTGGGTGATCAAACAAGATATGAATGGCAAAAATACGTATCCATCATGAATCCTTCCACATTCCATATCTTCGTTGTTTTTTCACACCATTTCTTCAGAAACCATTTGATTAGAATAAGGTATTTCTCCTCAGATATTGATTCTGGGAAAAATTCAGGTAAAAAATTTTTAACGGAACAAGATTTATAAATTTGTTTCATGAATAGTCATTTCGAAAAAAATTCATATGAATCAATGATAGGGTTGATAGTTATATTCTTCATACAATGAATAAACAGGAATATCAAAAAATACCCTTGATAAGAAAATGAAGAAATTTCGAGTTTCTAACTTCACAGGACTATAGGGAAAAAATATAAGGTCTTTGGGGACAGCAATGAAAATCCATTTTCTAAAAATCACCGCCCAAACAGCTAAATAATATTGTCCTCTGACTGCATGGACTAGATTAGGTAACTTGAGTTCAGATTCGCTCGACCAGAGAACATACGGTCTTAATCTCATCAGAGAAACCAACACCAATAGAACCTAAGTCAATATGACGAGAAATTAGTGTTCATAAACAGCGGCAACTCTCGGTGGATGGTCGCTTTCCCGGTTCGATCCTCTTTTGGCCCGGAGCCAGTTTGGAACTGACAGGAGCCTGGAACCCATCACGATATTGATATTCCGTCATATATTGCTACGCTGTTGTGCACATTGCGATTTGACTAGTTGTGAATTATTTCCGATAAAGATGTCAATTAGTCCTTTTGACAATCAATTATTTAATATGGGGTGTGCAAGACCGAAGAGAATGAAGAATGGCTTCTCTCATACCATCCTCGATTAGCATATAAATTGGAATTCTATGTTGCGAGAGTGGTATGTGTTCTCGTTTGCTCTTGGAAATGTTATTCAGAATCTCTTTGGGAACGAACCGTCGCTGAAGATATTCGCAGATAGTGTGGAGTCAGGATCCCTTGCATTCGGAGGATTTTATCGACTTCTCTTCATCATATTCATTTTGTGCCACGTTGGTATTACGTGGACTATGGCAGGAAATGTGAAGGAAAGCCTTCCCCAAATATATGTACTGAATCGAATCCTCAGAAAAGTTTCTGTTTGTTTCCGATAGGTTTCAAGATTACATTATTTTCATGTTGTCATTAAGTTTTATGAATGTTGAAATGACCTTTTTAACTTCAAGTTTGACTTTTGACTCACCTTCCGAATCCTTATATACTTTGAATTATTCATAGTCCAGGAAAAAACTTAATTGTTTTTTAAATTTTCATTCGAACCGATTAACAGAGTATACTTTCTCTACGTCTCTTGACATAAAGTTAGATATTGAATCTTCTGATACAAAGATGAATATGACGTTCTGTTAACCGGGATAAAAATATGACCCCCAATCAGGATCACAAAAGTGACAGTGTGTGGAAAAGAGATTCAGTCGAAATACTTGAAAAAGTTAAGTTCAAGTTGATGGTGGTGACGGTAGTAATTTTCATTATGAAAAATTTGTTTACTTATAATTTGAACTTTCCAATTCACGACAAATCCTCATTATGTAATGAAATATTATATATAATGAGTTTTTATATATAATGAAAAGTTCAAATTATAAGTAAACAAATTTTCTATAATGAAAATTAATACTACCTTACCATCACCACCACAATCAAGTTGAGCTTAACTTTTTCAAGTATTTCGATTGAATTTTTTTTTCACACACTGTCACCTTTGTGATCCTTATTGATGGTCATATTTTATCCCGTTCACACAAACGTCATATTCATCTTTGTATCAAAAGATTTAATATCTAACGTAATGTCAAGACACGTAGAGAAAGTATACTCTCTGTTACTCGGTGGAGGAAATTTTTCCTGGACTGTGAATAATTCAAAGTATATAAAGATTCGGAGGGTGAGTCAAAAGTCAAACTTGAAGTTGAAAAGGTCATTTCAACATTCATAAAACTTAATGACAACATAAAAATGATGAAATCATGAAACCTATCGGCAACCTGAAACAGGCTGATACTGACGAATATGTTTTTATTCTCAGTTAAAAAAAATGAGAATCGTTATTATTCAGTTGTCCAGCAAGAATCAAAGTGTAGGTGTGAAGCATTTTATCAGGTTAGGAATGGGTATGATGAAAATTAGATGGTGAACATCAGGGATTTTGAAACATGATGAAAAAATTTAAAAGCGTGCTCAGCGAATAAAATGGGATATATTCTGAAAGCTGTGAGAAAAATATAAATTCTGAATTGAGATTTAAATGTTGGAATTCAAGACCAAAGAAAGTCCACGATTCTGTGTTATGCGAAACAATCTTTTACCTTATCTATAAATGTCTCATACTGTTCATTAATCTTTAATCAATTGAATATGACTCAATCGCGCTTGATCTGTTGTATTTATTATGAAATTCAATTTTTTTTTTCAATGTTTTGTTGAAACAATTGGCACTGATAAAACAACAATGCGACATAATGATTCGAAGAATTATAGCCTTCAAAAATTCTATTTACTGTTGTGTTTCAACTGCCATGTCCTTCACATTCAGATTGTTGATCTTGTACCATTAAAATCGATCAACAAAATAAAAAAAATTTTCGAAAAAAATCACACGAACACAGAAAGAAGCTCACATGAAACACAGCAAGCGCGGCACCACCAAATAACAATCAGAATAGCGCAGAATAATTTCCTGAAAACGAAACGATCTAGGATCCGAGGTATGACTATGCCTCAAATTCATCTCAAAAGCCACACTCGAAAATGTAAATATGTTTACGTTGCGTCAATGCAAATAAGGCCTTCCACTCACAGACAGTTTCAACTGTTCATATTTCTCAGTTAGAGTTTCAAGACTATACATAAAGTAACGAATGCATTTCTAAAATGGGTGGTTAATTTCAAAATTATTTGATTTATTCTGAATATTCGGTTTCTTTTCTGCTTTTTTCTTTTTTCATTTCAGATTAAGAATCGCGAGCCGTTTTTGGGAAGAATCTATCGACGGATAACATGCAGATGATCTCACACTGATGTCTTTCAAGATTTTTCCTGATATTTAATATTTTATGTTATTTTTTTTACGGGGGTGGCAGGTTTTTTCGGCTGAGGTTTTTTTCCCCTGGCTCTATAGTATCATATGATACTAGTGATGATAGTATCGTATGATTCTATAGTATCATACGAAGAATGTTATGATACCCCGTTCTTTTTTTGCCTCAGCTCAGGTACTTTTTGTTTCAACATTCATTGTATTATTTTAGCTCTCTATTTTCATAAGAATATATATATAGAGTTTCAAGTGTTCAGTTGCCGTACCGTATGATGGGAATTGAGGGATGATGAAATGGGTTAGTAGAATATTCGATTAATACGTATAATTTCTGGAATTCTTTTGGTAGATCACTACCTCACATGCCTCGTGGGGCAAACAGCTACTACATAGCCAAGCAGATGACCTACCGGCTTTCCCAAATATTTTCGAGGTGCGATAAAGCTACAGGCAGAACCCTTTATACCACCTAGGTGCGTCCTATCTTGGAGTATGCCGGCCCTGTTTGGTGGGCTAAACTAAGAGCAAATCAAGAAATGTTGACATCCGTTCAGAGATGGAACACCCGCATTCCATTTGGCAGAATTCGTCCAAACTATCAATCAAGATTGCAAATATTCAATTTGCCTTCGTTTTTGGACCGCAGAACTAGAGGCGACTTGATTGTCACATATAGAGCACTTCACTCTCTTTTTGGTACAGACATGTCATTTCTCTCTCCTCCCAATCAGGGCCGACTTCTGAGGGGACACTCATTCAAGCTCGCCAAGGAGAATTTTAGAACAACCCAAAGAAGCAACTTTCTTCCTAACAGAGTGTTCGAAACGTGGAACCGACACCCCAGTAAGTTTGTGAACTCAGAAACAGTCAACACATTCAAGAACTCCCTAGATATGTGGTCTGACCAACAACGGGAATCAGTTTTCGGTTGTGTGATATTTTGACTGCGTGGTGATATGAATATTTCCATTTTTCTTGTATAGCTTCTCGAATGTTCTCTCAGTTTCATTTTGTAATTTTTATAATTTTTGAGTTTATAGGTTTACCTCTACTCTTGTCAATTTCTAATAATAATAATACTTGGTCCTGTGAAGTCGGCTCGTATGTTATGATCTGCTGGGAGCGGGAGCCGTAGAAACTATCGTTTCGTAACTTTCTAATTTCCATGTAACCTTCATCAATTTTCACTCTCAGTTACTCCTGTCGCAACCAGTCACGAAATCTCAAATGTTCTAATTCTGTGTGGATTAGAAGCAACAATGACTTTTTTTGCATTCCTGAAAAGTGTTAGGAGAGATGAGGCGAAAGTCAATCTAAAACTGAGTTATTTCCGAACAATTTCTGTCATGGTTTGAATCCGTCACTTTCAAGTTTCCACCTTTCATTGAGTTTCCATACAACCCTCCGTTCCGTTTAGAACAGCGACCGCTGAATCGGTTCCTATTCAGCGTTCGTGTCAGGTTTTTAATTGATTCAATAAAGACGCACCTTAAGAACTCATTATGGCTCGGAAAACATCTGGATTAAGGAACGAGGTGAGCTTTTTCTATTAACTCGAAGTTACGTAATTGATGAATGGTATTCCGCCAGAGCGGTTTTCTTTCCCCTTTTGTGCCGCATTCATGAAAAATAAACGAATCGTGGCCAGGTCCCATCGATTTCCCCTTCCGCTCCCTGTTTTACTGCACGTTCATGGTTCTCGACTGCCTCCTTCATACACATTTCTGTTCTTATCAATATGAATACTTCATCCACCTCCGGCCTCGAACACAAATGGCGTATAAACAGAATTGTGATGTTTTAGGCCCGCGGGCGTCATATCTGATGTACTAGATACGGCAGGGCGATTCTATACCCTAGACTCTAGACGAATCGTCCACACGAACTTAATTCACCGTGAGTGGATTGAAACGATCTGGTTGCAACCACCATTACGCGATGCGGAGTTTGAAGTTTTATTTGGAACAAAGAGCACTTAGATCAACAGGAATGAGTTTCAGGAGAAATAAAAAATTTCTCAGACCGATTATCACATCAACACAATCCTAGTCCTATTCTGTATTATAACAGCCATCTTCAACACAAGCAAAGTCCAGATAAACGCACCGCGATCGAAGCTTCGTTCAAAAATCGAGGTGTGTGGTGTAAATGGTCCGGGTATTTAATGCTTTCTGCACGATGATTCGAAGGTATAGCAATCAACTTTCAGGTGATTTTGACAGGTTTTTAGGTTTTTAAATTCACAAAACCAACGTTTTGGAAGAAAGGCCGACTAGTTTCGATTTTATTCTAAAATCTTCATCAGGCTCTGAAATGGAACATAACTACACAATCATAGACATTTGAAACTTACAGTTAAAAACTTATAACTTATTCTTTTATAAAAAACATATGAAGAAACATTATACGAGTGAAGAGAAATGCTCGGAAATGGTTAGAATCATTAACTCACATCTTCACCTTTTGTGGTTCCGATGTCAATATTAGAGAGAGAACAACTACTGCTCGCATCTAGATCTTTGAGAAGACTGATGTGATGTTATTAAATTTTTAAGCATGATGTTTTTGATGTATGCGCAGATTATTGTGGCAATTTACACATTTGTGGTGGACAACAAACTATCATCTATTGTTGATTTTTCCAATTAAATAATAATATGCGGTATTTAACTTCTCTATATCAGTTCTTTTGTTGATTGAATTTTTGTCCTGTTTTATGGATATCATCTCATTTAATAACCGTTTTCTCAAATTTACTTGCCTACCTAATATTTCCACAGTCTGCAAGGTTCAAGCTACTATTGTGATGTATTTGCGATTTGCCATCACAATGGATAAATACACAATGAATTACAAAACTGTAGTTTTCATTATTACTGACGTCTATTGTTAAATGACATGACATTTAATATTTCGATGTCTCAATAAATTATTATTATTTTTATTATTATCACAAACCATGGCATAATACTAGATACGAACTACGAACAACGATTTAGTTCAAGGGAAACCAAATTGTTTTCGATATATAAATAGAGAGGAGACGTTTCAAAAGCGTTTAATTTCATAGCCAAATTCAAAACGTGGAGCGGGTGATATTTTTTCAACATGAATAACAAGCGGCCCTCCCTATACAGAGTGTACCAAGTTCGACGGCCCATCGAATTTGATAGAGTATGCAATATGAAAACATTCGTACCAAATTCATTGCATTCGTCAAAATGCTTTCCAAAATATCGAGAAAAAACTAAAGAAAAAAGGAAGATAAGAGTACTCGGTGTTATGTTTATTATTCCTAAACCACATATCGCAAGCACAAACCGCTTTCACATTTTCGAAGGCGAAGACTGTGAAAATATTGTATTTCAGAATTTTGAATAACCCTTTACAGGGTGTTCGAAAATTGGGATCAAGATTGGCTTATAACTTTCGTTTTTCACATTCGAACCCTGTATGTCAATTTTCAGACCACTAGCATCCAGAATTTCGTATCATACAAACTCGAACATCCCCTGGCACTGAGTGTAACGGGGTGAAAGTTTCAAGTTTCAGAAATAAATTTTGTATACTGATAATATCATACCAAATTTCAACTCCATTGGACCCCAGGAATTACTTTAACCGTTTGTATGATCGTCAGTGAGTCAGTGACCAGATAGCGGATTTTGGTATATCTATAAAAACTTCATTGTGAGAGCTATACGAATGAAACTTCGTACGTTTGATGAGTTTGCTGTTTTCATCATATATGTGAAATTTTGTTATTCTGCTATATTCCGAATTCAAGAAAAGAGCGTCAAAAAATAAGACGAAAGTACCTTCGAAATGCTCTTACCTTGTCATACCACACCATCTTCCATCTCGCGAGAAGCATCTCGAACATCGCTGCCTATTTTATTCGGCTTGGCCTGGAATATAGGACTGCGTTGGTACGCCCCCCGACGGATTAACGATTTCTGCCAAAACAAATATTGCGTTTTTTTCAAAGATTAGTGCATTTTCTTCGAAAAAGAAAGGCGAAGAACCTGACCAAAGTATCACTTTAGAACTGTGGAAGGGTTTTGCTGAAGAATTCGAACAACTTTCCAATGTAACCGAAAACATGTTCCACTATTTTTCAACGGAATATACTGTTTTATTAAAGTTGAGAGGGTTGAGCCGACTTCATGAGAGAAGCTATAGTATATTTTCTGCACAAAACTAGAGCTCGGTTCAATTTTTCTATGACCTATCCCAGATTCCGCATCATGTTGATAGAGATTCACTGAGGTGGTCGAATTCCGATCACGCAGTGTCACGTGTTCTCATCTCACAGTCCGATTACTTCATCGCCGGGTGGTCTATGTTGCCGAGCAACATGAGTCTCACTCACGTGAAGGCTTCACGAGATAATCTGCAGTAAGTTGGAAACTATGTAAATTAGGTCAAATATGCTGTAGTGATCATAGGAAAGAGGGGTGTTATCTCCAGTGAAGCGAATGATAAAATTCGTGCTTATTGACAGATGAAATTCGATTGATGCTTTTTATTCTAAATCGTATGTAGCGATGCCTTAGGATATCATTAATATGATATCTCATTGATGTAACGGTTTTTAATAAATACATTTCCAAGTTGAATTCGAATGTTCTCCGATTCTAATAAAACAGTAAAATAATCGAAACCTGATTGAGATTCGATAACAAATGAGAGAATGAACTGTTGGAATGGCAAATCTGTATCATCTCATTTCAAGACAAATGTGATTTACTTTGAAACTAATGACTGCTGAGTTGAGTGAGTGGAAGTACATAACTTATTGAGAATTGTGTTTTATTATACTCCCAGGCACTTGAAACATAATTTCCGAGCTGATTATGATTATCAAAATAAAGAACTTGTCATCAAATTTAAAATATTGATGAGGTCCTTCTATCAGGCGAATGTTAGTAAACAAGCCCTAACCAAACCGGTGCTGGCTAAAATTTGTGATACAGAATACAACCAACATTCTTCAATTCGAAAATAACCTGGAGATAACCACATTAATTTAAAAAAAAATTACGAGGTGTATCAAAAAAAGGTACCCTCCTCTTCAGAATACACGATAATGAAAAATAATAGGGGCTTCTTCGTTACGCCATCGGTTTTCAAGATACAGGGCGTTGAAACAGAAAGAAATATAGACAAGTAATTTCCAGGACATACCTAACTCTCTAAAAAGATAAGCGATGAATATCTTATCTGACAAATGTCAGAAGTCTAACAGAATCACTGCGATGTTAACGTAATTGACGAACTCAGATTATTCAAATAACACGAATATAAGCCATTTAAATTCGTCGAATTTTGCTAACTGTTCTTACGTGTGGTTGAAGTATTCTGTACCACCGAAATGTGCAAGTCAGATTAAAAGCAAGGAAATTGTTTGGAAGTACTTTTAAGGTTGAATGCTTTTTCTGAATGAAACAGAAATATTGTTCAGATTTCATTGTAAATAATTGTTTTCCACGCTTTTCAAAATATTTCAATAGAGATAACACTTTGGAAAACTTTTTCAACGTGTTCGAACTTTGTTTGCAAGTTGCCAGGCTGGTTCCAAAAACTAATAGTTGTGTGGATGATGGTTGGAGGAAAATTTTTTTAATAAAAACTACAAGAAGAAATATTCAAGTGATCATGTTACTATATATATAAATTCTAATTTGGGTCATCTTTCAAATTCGTGAAGGTTAATGATTGCAAAATTTCATATGAAAAAATTTCATCACGTGAGGTATCGAATAACATGATAAATCGATTTTTTTTGAGCCTTCTGAATACGGACACGTGTATCGAAAGACATAAGGTTGAATCTAGCCATATCCCATAAAGAACCCACGTCTTGTCCACTTACATCGAACCGACATGTACTTCAGAAGTTAGACCTGGCCTCACAGAAATCCACGGTTGATGTTCGGTGTCGAGCAAGACGTTTAGAATTAGCTCTTCTATCCTTGCCTCTTCGTGAAAAGTTTGAAGATGTAATAACTCCTCGGGAAGCTTTGGTTGTTGAATTGGAGGCTTTTTGTGTTCGTATCTTGTCTCTCAATTAGATTTTGTTGATCCGAATATTCTTCCATAAAACATTCCAGTCCGTAAATTGTGAAGGTTCCCGATGAGCCAATTGTGAAGAATATTATTATCATAGTGAAAACCAATACACATCTGTCTTTCTCACTTAAAAGAACGAATTAAAAAAAGGTTTAATTCTTTTCCGATTGAGACGGTTTACAGGTATGTGAGCTCGTAACCAGAGCTCATCACAAGTAGAAACATGGGCGCCCGCAGAATTTTTTCTCAGGGGGGGCAAAATGAAAATATTTGAAAAATGATGAGGTTCAGGCGACATCAGTGCTTCGTTTCTTTCTATATTTTTTGCGTATTCATGCAGAGGCGCCCGCAGAATTTATTCTTATGTTGGAAGAGTCAAAGTAAAATTGATAAATTTTCCTACTTCAACATTTTTTAACGTCAACAACATAATGTTATGTATATGAAATGAAACAGAAACTTTTTCCGAAACAAATAACATTTCAGGAAAAAATTTAAAGAAGGAAATAATAGTATATTTCAGAACAAATTGCAGAATGAGCTCTCCTATTCCAACACGAATGCGAAATGCATGAATGTTGGATTCGCCTTCTGCAGCGAGACGATATTTTTTCTATTCAGTCGAGTTTTTCTGAAATACTCTCGAAATTCAAAGAAGAATGCAGATTTGGTGCTTCTATAAGGTCCACAAAGCATAGATATAAAGGTTTACCAAACTCCAATAATTTTTCAATCATTTGTCTCTTCCTGGATATACATTTTCTCGGTTATTCTTTTCGATAGGATCTTTGTGAAGAGTTTGGGTTATCGATCTATAATTTCCAGGATCATTCTTATTTCCTTTTTCGTAGATGGGTATTGCTGTGCTTCTCTTTCACTCTTCTGGGTTTTCTTGGATGGATATTACTTTTCGGAACAACAGAGTCAGAGCATTTTCTAATTCTATGCCACCGTTCTCTAGCATTTCATTGCTGATGTCGTCGGGTCCAGGTGCTTTTCTGTTCTTAAGTTTGTTCACCATTTCGTAAACTTCATTCTGTGTTATTTCTTCTTCATTTGCTATTTAATTTTGTACTTCGTGGTGATTCTGCACGCGTTCGACGTCCTCATCCATTTATTTTCCATAAAATATTTCCGATGTGATAGAGTTCACTTGTACCTAATCGCATAAATTCTGTCTTCAATTCCGTACCACTCTCCAGATCTTCTTCTGTGCTCCATATAGATCGTTCTCCATCTCTACAGAAAATCTTTCCCAATATTCTTTGCTCAAGTTCTTTATACCTTCATTCAACCTGTTTCTGACTGTTTTGTAGACCTCATATGCATCTCCTGTCATTGTGTTTTTGTATTGGAGGAATGTATCTTTTTTTTTTGTTAAGTCAGCTGTTTCACGTCATCTGTGAACCAAGGTTTAAACTGCTTTCTTCCATTTATATTAACCTTTCTGACTCCAATAGCTTCCTTTGCGCTATTTACTTGCCCTGATTTTGCTCCACATAGTGTTCACATCTTTCGCTTCTTTTACATCCATCGACCTCAGCTTTCCTTCTAGTCGTTTCCTATGCAGATGTGGAATCATCTTTAAAACTTTCTAAATTGTATTTCTCTATAAACACGAGAGGCTTTTGTTAAGTGTATGTGCCTTGCAACGATATCTACACAGTACGAGGCCATGTTTCGTTCCCACATTCGTAGATGTTAAAGTTCTTACATCAAGTATTTGGTTCGGGTAAAGCATCCTGTTGGAGATAATAAAGTCAATGGATGATTTGTGGTTGCTCGTGTTACCAAAGGTGTATTTCTGGCTCTGCTCATGCTGAAAAAATGTATTATCAACGCGAAATGCGTTTTGTGCGCATAGTGTCATTAGTATTTCTCCATTGTCGTTAAATCTTCGTTAAATCTCTGCATGACACCAGGAACTGCTGTATTTCGTATTCTAGAGTTGAGATCACCTATTATGAAAATAATATATATGTTATCATATGATATGAATGAGAATCGTTGAATCCAAAAACAAAATTTGACTGAGATCAATCTGAACAAGTTCCTGAATTGTCGCTAGAGTACGAACCGTTTCGATTCGCCCTGTGCAATAGAAGTGATGTTGCGAAAATAAAAAAAGGCGCATCACGTGTTTCCAAAGATGGAAAACATACATAGAAGTAATCTCATCCTCGCGTTATCAACATTATGAAGAATAATGTGTATACATAAAGATGTGATATATTACCATCAACCTGTGAATTCTCGCCCTTTACGAAACAATGATATATCATGTCTTGTTATTGTACGTGACTATCCCGACTCCACTATAAATTTTCGTACACTCCATATGAATATAAGTTGGAACCTATTTTTCGCTTGAAATATAGCTAATGTTCCATTTGGAATGGTTTCGCTCCCAAAAGGTCGAAGGAAGGAATTATCATTTTTTCTTCTTCATGATTCTCCTTTATTATTCATATTTCAGGGTTCGTTTCATTGCCAGATTTTTTCAGTTCCACATATCTTATCTCCCTTACAACCAAATGGTCTCAATATATTTTTCCACAATTCTTGTTCGAGTATAAAATATTCAAACGGAATTCGTACCTGAAATTTGAATAATTCTGACAACATATTTTCATTGAACAATTTTCTGTATAAGAACTCACACAATTAAACCTTTGATGGAGGGTTTCACGACCTGATAGGTATATTGACTTCGATAAATTCTGTTTATATCATTTAAAATTGTTAATTTTTCCCGATCATGATGATGGGAAACCTCAAAACTCCTGACACGAAATCTGATCCCACAATTCTGACTTGTTTGTTTTTGCATAGAGGTTTTCGAAATATTCGAATTGTTTCAGTCACCGGATTCGGAGTTGGACACATTCGGAAGTTGATTTGATTTGGATAGGTTTCCTTGAAAGCCTGAATTGAAAAAAAAAACAATAGGTGTACACTCACGTCGAAGAATTCACAATTTCATTAAAAATACTCTAGTCGATCTCCTAATATGCAAACTGAATAAACACATAAAATTCTTCAGAAATTATTCCCGAGAGAGAATTTTCCTTCACAAAGCTCTGAGAAGGTAACTGAAGTAGCTAAGCTACCAGAAAAGATAAAGGCTGGAAAAATTCCGAAGTTTTTCCATAACGATATACCGAATCTCCATAATCTCAACCCGATATATTCCGAAAAATATCTCGGATCAACTGTGCCCTTCTATCGGTTCAGATGCAAATTCATGTTATTTTATCACAATCTGGGTCCAAATTAGTTTTAGAACGGAGTATCGTTACTCGTTGAATAAACACAAATTTCCTCCGGTAACGAATTCAATACATTCGAAATTCTGGTGTTTCTCTGTTCCCAGAATGCCCATTACAATTCACAAAATGAGCGGCTTCGGCAGTTTTCCTAACTCAGAACAAAGAATGGAAATTACGAAACTCGTATCCCTACACTGTCATTTATCTGTTTCATTCAAAACCAGAAAGTTTAATCGATTGAACTTGCGTTTGGAATAATTTCGTTTTGAGCAAATAGGTAGGTACTCACCCGATAATGGGTAGACTTCAAATCTACCTACGGAATTGAACTTCATTCCTATTGCACAAAGGGACGTGTTAATTAAAATGATATGTACTCCATTGTTGGAAATGAAATCATTTTTTAATTTTGAGGTTATCTCCAAAATCACCAAGAATTATATGCCATCCCAGCAAGGATATCATTGATATGAGAAATGCAGCTGATATTCGTTCTGAAATATATAGAGTAATTTTTTTTTTTGACTCATATGGGAGATTTTTCAATAGATCCTGATCATCTCACAGTGCGCTCAATTTGAAACAATTCATAATAAGTGAACTGTGTATATTTGGGAAAAGTAAGAAGATACTTTCGTCCTGAGATTTGAACATGGTTAGTTCTTTAGGACCATAATATTTGTTCTTATGACACTGATAACGAGAATATGTTGAGAAGTATTAATAAAAAGTCAGCACTAATATTATAATTTTTAACATTATTAACAAATGATTTTTCAAAGAATCGTTGATTGATAACAGTTTGAAAAGCATTCAGATGATCCGGTACATTCATTTCAAGGAATATCGATTGTACCGGATCACTTCGGATAGGAATCAAAATATCCAACTTCAATCATGGTCTTTTGTATCGCTCACAGGTATTTTCAGGCTTTAAGAGTTTGGTCTTATCAGTATCACAAACATATTTCATTTTGACCTTGAATATTCAACATGTCAGCTATCATCAGTTTTCGTTGGTAAAACCATGGGTGATTAAATATTCCTTTTTTCCCTGTAGATTTCAATTGTGCCTCTCCTTTGTCCCCTCAAGATTCATTTTCTCCTTGTTCTGGATTCAATTTCTTGCTAAAATTTTTTGTTCCACAACCCGAAGTAATAATCACAATACACGTTCCTTGTATATTTTACTCAAGAAGTGGGACCCACATCACATGCATATTAGCCTATAGTATCTCCAAGGAGAAGCGATGGCGCCAGTGATTCATTTGAAATTCTCAGTTGATTGCGTCGTGCGTCGGCGTCGGTTGCGCAGTCGGTACATCAGATTCGGTCGTGATGAATTTGACCACGACTTGTTGTTTTGACGCGCTATCGCTTCTTATTGGATAGACTATATTCCAGATAATAGGGTCCCCAGATTGAAGTCGCGTAAACCTTTTTGGTCAAATTTTCTGACTAATATGAATAGAAGCGACAAAGAAATGTGGCAATCTGAATGGAATGTATCCAATTTTTTCAATAAAGATCTTATTTCTGATCCTTCCATCAGAGTTCCTGGTTTTGACCTTCCCAGGAGAATATGGTCTGTTCTAAATCGCATTAGAACAGGCCATGGACGTTGCAATAGCATGCTCTTCCGATGGAATTCGGTTGAGAGTCCTAGTTGTGAGTGTGGGGAAAATGAGGAGACTATAGAACATCTTATAAATAGTTGTCCCATTTATAAATTTCAAGATGATTTCGAGGCTATACATAAAGTAACGAATGCATTTCTAAAATGGGTGGTTAATTTCAAAATTATTTGATTTATTCTGAATATTCGGTTTCTTTTCTGCTTTTTTCTTTTCTCATTTCAGATTAAGAATCGCGAGCCGTTTTTGGGAAGAATCTATCGACGGATAACATGCAGATGATCTCACACTGATGTCTTTCAAGATTTTTCCTGATATTTAATATTTTATGTTATTTTTTTTACGGGGTGGCAGGTTTTTTTCGGCTGAGGTTTTTTTCCCCTGGCTCTATAGTATCATATGGTACTTGTGATGATAGTATCGTATGATTCTATAGTATCATACGAAGAATGTTATGATACCCCGTTCTTTTTTTACCTCAGCTTAGGTACTTTTTGTTTCAATATTTATTGTATTATTTTAGCTCTCTATAAGAATATATACAGGGTGTTTCCTTAACATGCGGCAAAAATTCAGGGGGCTGTTCCTTGGACTATTCTAAGAATATTTTGTCCCTTGATGATTTTTGAAAAACCTCTTTGTTTCGAAGATACAGGGCAAACAAAATTTTAGATAATAACATTTTATTATGAAAAATTACATGAAAATTTAACTTAACCTACAAAAACTGTTGAAAATGACCACCTCCAGCCAGCATACAAGCATCCAATCTTCTCCTCATTGACTGCCGAACCCTTTCAAAAACACCAGGATCATTTCTTATTAAGTTACACCCAGCAATGATCCGATTTCGCAAGTCTTCCACAAAACGAATTCAAATGAAAACCGTGTTTAATCTGTATTCCTTTACCATCTGAACTTATCAATTTTAAGTCAAAAAACTGGCCGTTTTTTATAGTTGTCAAACACATTTAAAAATAAATTGTACCTAGTTAGTAAACACAGTGCGGTACGCATTTTTATTTATACTATTATCAATTTTAAAAATATGAAAAATGTTGTTCGCCCTGTATCTTCGAAACAAAGAGGTTTTTCCAAAAACATCAAAGGACAAAATATTCTTAGAATAGTCCAAGTAACAGCTCCCTGAATTTTTGCCGCATGTTTAGGAAACACCCTGTATATATATATATATTAGACTGTTTCAAAAAAATCGACATTTTTTGTTTTCACGAAACCCCCCCCTAATTATCTTCAGGGTATCATAAAGAGACCTCTATGAAAATATCAGCTTCAAATAATAATATTTAGAGGTCGCTCATCAATTATTTCTATTTTCCCTACTAATAGCAGGGAAAAAATTTCTTTTTTCAATAAAAAATTCCTAGAGCAGAAACCAATAGACGGATTTCATTGTGTAATACATTTTCGTGTAGACAACCAGATACTCTACAAAAATGACCCTTACGATATTTCGGTAAAACGGCCCCTTCAAAAGTTATTCGATTCGATGCTAATATTGAGGAATTTTTGAGGAAAAAAATTATTCAAAAAAATCGATTCTGTTTGTTTTCACGAAACTAATCGCCTAATTACCTTCAGGGTATCGAAAAAAGACGTCTGTGAAGATATTAGCTTTGAATATTAATATTTAGAGGTCGCTCAGCGATTACTTCTTTTTCCGCTGTTGATAGCAGGAAAAAAATTTCTTTTTTCAATAAAAAATTTTTTCTTCACGAACCAATTGACGGATTCCATTGAGTGATACATTTTTGTGTAGGGAACTAGATGCTTTACGAAAATGTCTTATACGATATTTCGATAAAACCGCTCGTTCAAAAGTTATTCGAACTTTTTCTTCGAGAATACCTCTATATTAATAACTCATATTGAGGTATTTTGGAAAAAAATATTCAAATAAGTGGTTTTATCGAGATATCGTATTGAACATTTTCGTAGAGTATCTAGTTCCCTACACCAAAATGTATCATACAGTGAAATCCGTCTATTGGTCAGTGAACAAAAAATTTTTTATTGAAAAAAGAAGTTTTTTCCTGCCATCAGCAGCGAAAATAGAAACTATCGATGAGCGACCTCTAAATATTAATATTCAAAGCTAATATTTTCACAGACGGCTTTTGTCTATGCCCTGAAGATGATTAGAAGGCGGATTGCGTGAAAACAAGTAAAGTCGATTTTTTTGAACAATTTTTTTCTTCAAAAATACCTCAATATTAGCATCGAATCGAATAACTTTTGAAGCGGCCGTTTTATCGAAATATCGTAAGGGACGTATTTGTAGAGTATCTGATTACCTACACGAAAATGTATCACACAAAGAAATCCGCCTATTGGTTTGTGTTCTAGGAATTTTTTATTGAAAAAAGAAATTTTTCCCCTTCTATTAGTAGGCAAAATAGAAATAATTGATGAGCGACCTCTAAATGTTATTATTTGGAGCTGATATTTTCACAAAGGTCTTTTTTCGATAACCTGAAGATAATTAGGGGGGGGTTTCGTGAAAACAAAAAAAGTCGATTTTTTTGAATCAGTCTAATATATATATATATATATATATAATATATATATATATATATATATATATTGGATTGACTATAGGTGAGTCTGGCTTCTATTGAAGATGACAATATCATTTTGTGATTCCTATGATAGAATTGTTTGCGTCACATAAATTGACAAAATTTCTTAGCGTTTCAATGAAATAACGCTGCACGAAGAACTATTGACTGCTATCCATGAATATTTTACCATTTTTGAAAATAAAAGTACCCTTCATGTTCTCTCAAAAAATACTATTACTACGATTCCGATATTTAAAGACAATATTGCGCCTGTGAAATCCAGAAAAAAATGGTACTTGTTTGAAAGATTCACAACTGCAAATTCCGTTATAAATTTTCATGTTTCAATTTCATTTCATCGCCTGCTGCTCGTTCAATTCTGTGTCAAATCCGTTCATTCTGCCTTATCTCGATGAACAAAATCATGCGAGAATATTTCGTTCTAGCCCAGTTTTCATCGTAATACTCGTCGTATTATTATTAATTTTGAATGTCGATCTCCTACCATAATCATTATCTGACGAATTAATGAGGGAGGAAGCAGTTCTGCCAATCAAAATTTTTCAGTAAACACTAAAGGACATTTATGCAAATATTCCAGCAATTTCTATAAAAATTCAACAAATTTGAGAAAATGATGTTTTAACACTCGTTAATCAGAAACCTCGGCACTTCGTGACTCGTTTTTGAATTTCAAACTCGCGTGAGAATATCAATGCCTTCTGCACTTGTATTATAAATATCTACGTTCTCTATCTCTAAACTATAAGGAATCTGAAAAATTTATTCTGGCTCTCATGGAGTGCCATTCAACTTCTAGTTCGAATAGAAGAATGTTTTCTCTAATTTTGTGTCAAATCCGTCCTTTCCGCCACATCTGGTAGACCAAAACAATGTTAGAATTCTATTCTAACACCGTTTTCAGTAATATTTATTGATGACATGTTGGACTCCTGTCACGGATTAATTCAACAGCTGTAAAATTTTATGAGATAAAAGGAAGATTTGCCAATCAATATTTTTCAATGCTATAATTACTGAACGTTATTTACGAAAGAATTTCATTAATTTCGGTCAAATTTCAGCGGTTTAGAGAAAATAATGTATGATATTTCTACAGGAGATTCATTCTAACTTTCATTTGAATTTAGAACTAGTGTACATATATCAATGCCTTCTGCACTCGTATCATAAATAACTATTACGAAACATATATACTCATGTATCCAATGAAACGGCACTTTTCCGCCAGAAAACAAGAACGTAGTAGTAAAAATGCAAATCCGTGTTAGCCATTTGTGCTTTATGCTCGAAATAATTCTCACTTATTACTGAGCACTCTCATCAGGATGAGTTGAATTAATGGAGCAAAGACGATCCCTCGATCTCTCGCATAAATTGCTATGTAGCATTTATATCGCTACATTACTGCTTTGCGCGATTTTTAATTGCTTTCAAATGAGTTGGAACTTTTATCGCTGCACTGGTACAAGAAATCCGCTGAAAAACGTGTCGGGTATGGTAATTGCTCTCGAATGAAGATTTTCTGTTTTAATAGTCCTGGATTTATGCTTCGTATCGGAAACTAAAAAACATATCAGTGTCGTTTTCTGATGCTCATTACTAGTTCTATTCCAACTGTAGATGAGGATTTGAATACATTTACAATTAAAATGCATCAGAGTCTTGGTTTTTTGATTTTTCATCAAATGAGTACGTACCAGTTGATGTATCGCACTTTTGTTCCAAAAGTGACACAACTAAAAATCTGAATTGGAAAATATTCAAATGATAAAAAAAAATAATAATAATAATAATAATATCTTTTATTTCAAATAATTACAGTTTTCACAATAAAGCAAAAAACTACAAATTAAATGAAATGACGTCACAAGATTACAAAAAGTTATCAGCCAAATTATATGGTTCCATACCAACTAATAAATTTTTAACCTTAACTCTAAACATATTATATACACTAACACATTTAATTTCATTAGGGAGTTTATTAAAAATTCTAATACACATATAAGCACATACGTGTATTATAAATTGTGTTTTCATTGTCGTTTGTAAATTTTTCTTTATTTTTGTGAAAAAACATGAGACACTGATACAAATAAAGACCAAAGACTGTTAATATATTTCGGTCTCTGAAAAGACCCTTACAAGATTCCCTATATCCCAACTTGTAAACAATGCGCATTGCCCTCTTCTGAATTAAAAATATCTTTTCTGAATTTCCCTATTTCCCCAAAAAATAATACCGTATCTTATATTTGATTCAAAGACACCAAGATACATTGCTCTCATTGTACTTTCATTCATACAATTTGATAATGATCTTAGGGCAAAACAAGTTTGACTCAATTTTTTGCATAAATTTTCAGAATGTTGTCTCCAATTCAAAAATTGATCCATACAAATACCAAGACATTTAATTGACTCAGATACATCAAAATCAAAATGAGCCAAGTTGACATTTTCAGCTTTTTCGTTTTTAGACCTATTTGTATCAGATATAATTATTTTTGTTTTGGTATTGTTCAAAATTAATCTATTTTGATCAAACCATAAGTCGATATCGTCATTCGTTCTGAAGATGGGCCAACACTTTTCATTTTCGAAAATATCTGAAAAAAAGAAGCACTGGGAATTAAACATAATTTGAATCATTTTATCTGAAAAATTTTTTATGACATACCTAAGATGCGTTCGAAATTAAATTGAAAAGATTTTTCTTTTCAGAAGAAAAAAATTGGATAAAGCCTCTCATTTCCGGTGAAAAAGTGCTTTTAGAAAGTTTTAATTGTTTTCCGATATTTTCGTAAATGAAAAAATTCTGGCACATCTTCGAAATCGATAATATATAACAATAAGATAGGAATGAAAAAATTAAGATATCGTGAAACGGTTTTCACTAATGGTGTTCTCATGAAAATCGAGCCCAGGACACTTTTGGAAGTTTTTACTTATTTAGTCCAGAAGTACCTTTAACAGTCAAAATCGAACAGTTTGGGATGTACATGAATATTCGGTCAATATACAGCATAATCATGCTGAGCAGATGTCACTTTTTGACATAACTGGAAACAACTACATGGTTTTTCTCTGTGAATGACAACAATTTTCATGTTGAACTCTCTTTATTCTTTACCTATTGATTTTGTTGCGATTCGTGGTGTGTGCCACTATGACAACGAATAGATTATATTATTATAATTCTTGGAACTTCATGAAATTCGAAATTGAGGAAACTCTTTGAGTGTATATACAGGGTGAGTCTTTGACTTGTACATATATTCAAACCATAGATTGTTGAGGTCAGAAGAAATACTATATTCGAATAGCATTTTTTCTAATTCAGCCTAGGTAAAAAGATATAGTCATCTTAAACTTTCATAATGGGCTATGTCACCCTACCTAGATCTACCACCTGAATCTTCGAGAAAATGTAGCAGAAATCTAATTCTGTGAATCTTCTGAACAAAATTATAATCAGCCAAAGTTACCAATTTTTTTAATTCCGCTGATATAGAATTTTCTAAAACATTAATTACTCGAAGAGTGCGCATTTCTCGAGATTTAACGAGAAAGACTTTCGTTTTCCAAAATGGCCTATTATTCATTAAATGGCATTCAACTCACTTTCAAGGGTCTGGATCATAAAATTTCTACTATTATTATGGAATGGAATGGTATATATTGGTCATAACAAAAAAATAAAACATGTAAGTTAAATTTTGTATTCGTGAAAGATTTACCACATTAATGAAAAACCCACATTCTGAAAATCATTTCATTCTATGAAATCGTTTACGAGATAGGTATATTCAAAAATTACGTTTTTTCATGGATTTTCAACCTCCTGTATCTTTCTAACCGAGCCGAATTGGAAGAAATGGTAGGGACAAAAAGTGTTTCTTTTGACCTCAGGAATGTCACGTTAAAATATATGTACAAGTCAAGTCAAAGACTCACCTTGTATATAACAAAGATATATTTTGAAAGTGTTATGAAAACCTATTTTCTTTTCATTCTAATAAGCCATACTCTACACATTACGAAAAATTTTTATTTCAATAAAAATTAGATTGTATAGTACAAACTCATATCATTAACGAACTAGTTTAGGCTTTAATGATCATCGTTCAATTTCACTTGTTTATTCGAGCATTTTGGCCTTCGTCGTAGATTCATTCTCTACGTTTCGCCTGTTCAAGGGTCTGATATCTTCAGGAGTTTTATTTTCAGAAGATATTTTCGCTGAATAATCAGGCTGCACAAGTCAGCAAGGAAATCCCGTTATATTTTCAGGAGATGTTCCCGTCAAGTTTCAAGAAGAACTGAATATTGAGGAATGGGACTTGTTATATCAACCTGAAATTTACTTTGCGAAAGTACCTGTAGTTTATCCGTTATACAAGGTGAAACAAAACCTTGTTTTATACTCTTCTTAACAAAATGTTTTTTGATTTACGTCAGTATCTGCTTTAAAAAAAGATACACATTTTCGAAGAAAGTGTTGCATTTGTACAAATTTTATATCAATCTAAAACATTACAATACCTTATCGACTAGTAATTATAAACAAACATCTGAAAATTAATAGCTTCTGGGGAAAGCAACAATTTCTGTTAATGCAGAACAATGCTAGGCCTCACGTTGCACGGGTTTGTAACAGAAAACTTTGAATAGGCGAATATTCAACGATTCGTGTGTCCAGCCAGATAGCCGGATTTAAATCCAATTGGACATGTATGGGATATGCTAGATAGACATGTTCGAAATCAGCAGCCCAACACCTTGCCCGATTTACGAACAGCCCTCCTTGAAGAACAGGAAAATATTGCCCCAGAAGCAATTCGGAAATGCATTGAAAGTATGCCACGTCGTATAGTAGCAGTGATCAGAAAACGAGGTGGAAATACACGCTATTAATTTTCAGATGTTTGTTTATGTTTACTAGTCGATGAAGTATTGTAATGTTTTGAATTGTATTAAAAATTGAAAAAACGAAACACATTCATTGAAAATGTGAATCTTTTTTTTTAAGATACTGACGTTAATCAAAAAACATTTCGTGAAGAAAGGGTCACACTTCAAATTCAAACTGAATGATATCAAAATATCCGCCTGAAATTCACCATAGAGTGTTTTGAAATGTAGGGTATTAAACAAGGTTTTGTAGCACCCTGTATAACGGATGAACTGCAGGTATATTTAGGTTAATATAAAAAGACTCAGTACTATACCTGTTGAAAATTTCAACAAAATCGGTGAACCACGAAAAAAGATACAAGGTGTTTAAATTGACAAAAATTTTGCCTGTCCGGAATTCATTGACGGGGTATAAGTTTAAAATTATTCAGCTTATACTTTTTAATTATATTGAATAAGATTATCTTCCACTTTATACAAATGATATGCAAATAACTGGTGCCCCACAAAAGGTTATTGACCACTCTCATCTCAATAAGAGATTAAGTTTGAGACAACGTTTCAAATTATTCAGCTTATACTTTTTAATTATATTGAATAAGATCATCTTCCACTTCATATAAATAATATGCAAATAACTGGTGCCCCACGAAAGGTTACTGATGCTAGATCACTCTCATCTCAACATGGGATTGAGTTTGAGACAACGTATCTGAGACACAGATTCTTTATGAAAATAAAGTCTCCAGGTTCTTCATCAACGTTGTTGAGATAGAAAATCAAGTTCTAGTCAGACAAGAAAAAAAGTTTTCTTGCAGTTTGAGTACCTTTCATCGCACAAATTTTATTTGAACAATTTTTGTCAAATTTTTCCAGAAATCCACCAACTCCACCCTTCCCGAAATGAATTAAATCAAAAAAAACTATTGAGGTTCATCAAAAAGCCGGTATGGTTCGATCCACATCATCAAGAAAAGCATCTTCTGACGATTTCTGCAAAAAAATGCTGGGGCGTATTGTTTTTTCACAAATTTGACATATTAATCTCACCACATAGTTGGTTCCTGAATATTATTTAAAGATCGGTAACTAACTAATCTAAATTTGAAAGCAGCTTCGAATGCACGGTTATAGGCGTAAATCAACTTTTCATTAAGTGTTGTACATTGGAATGAAATGAGACGATTGCATGGAATGGTTTGATTGCTCTTAATCTTGTTTCTTTCTTCATGTAACTAATTCTGATTTCTTTTTTCAGGTAAGCATAATCGGATTGCAAGTGTGAGTCCAAATTTCAGATAATATTGAAATCAACGTCAATTAACGTCCAAAATCAGGTCAAGTTGAAAATCTTTCCCTTGTTTCACCTATCAAAGGAAATGTTCTGATTGCTCCCCTAAAAAACCGTGAGCTTCACTTTGCGTGCTCGAATCCTTAATGTCAAATCGCCACAAGCCGGTGTTATACCCCTCGGTGTGTTTGTTTTTTGATGGCGTGAAAAATCATTCCACATCTGCATTAGGGTCGGACAGCATAATAATAACGCTTTCTTAATGATTGAAAAGCTGACAGCAATTTCGGACTTTAACGCGTTTTATGTTCGAAGTGCCCTTTCAAGTTGAAAAGGCGTCCCTAATTTGGGTGCTTATGTTTCTGTTTCACGTGAGGGAGGTAATTTCGTTACTGGTTTAATTTTCAGTTTTCCTCCACCTTTATTCAATATCATTGCTTCAGAATCGAAATAACCGGATTGTCAACAACATCCAGGATATCATGGAGTGATGGTAGAATGATTAAAACTTTTTTGTAACGTCTTCGAACGGTAGGATTCTGAACGAAAATCCCGACAATCATGATGAATTAAAGTTTCGAATTATTAAAGAAATCCATAGTTTCGAAAGAGAAATTAATAAATTTATGATAGATTGTGATTGTGAACCTCATGATTTTAAAGAATATGTAAGCTCCTGTAGTATATGACTAGAGTAAAAGTTTTATCTTTGTAGTTGGTGGCTATATTTATTGAAATAAATATTTACTTACCTACTTACTCACTAGAAAAAATTACATTTTTTCATCATATTCAATCAACTTGCCTTGAAAAAGATCGCAATTATTTTAATATATTTGTTTTCACATTTTTTATCTTTACCTCACGTGTGTGAACTTGGCCGATTACTTTCAATTATCGAGAAAATTCGTGTTGCACTGGATAATTCTATGTTTTTGCTGCTTTGTGCTGAGTAAACGAAATCTTCTACCGAGTGGTGTCGTTTGCATTTTTCTAAAACTCAATGAAATTTCCCGAAAAATGGAAAAAAAGGATAGATCAACACTCTCGTTCCTCCTTCCTTGAAAAGAATCGAAAAATAAGTGTTAAAATTTTCTGGAAAATTACGAAAAAGAACAAAAGTTTTCGTACTTCTAGGCGGATTTTTGTTATTGTAATTTTCACGAATATTTCGCTGATTCACCGAAAGAACAAAAGAAGAAATTCGAACGGCACTACAGGGTATTACAAATTGTTTGATTTTGAAACGTTTCGTGGGCTCGATTTCAATAAAAACACTATAAGTGAAAAACGTTTCACCATTTCTTCATTTTTTCTTCAATTTTGATTTATCATCATTTTCAAAAATGTGCTATACCTTTTTCATTTACGAAAATATCTGAAAACGATTAAAACTTTCTTGAAGCGCTTCTTCACTGGAAATAGTTCAAAATATTGATTTTTTTTCTTTTGGAAAAAAACCATTTTTTTTATTTGAAAACAAGCGGTATCTTTCAACTTATATCGTGGAATATTCGAAGATGAGAAAAAATTAAAATGTATATTATGCCTCATTCCGAGTGGAAGAGTGTTTGATGAAAGTTTTGTTATTTGCCAGATATTTTCTAAATGGCTCATCTTCTAAATCGAAGAAATTTCGAAATGTTGTAATATCTTCAAAAGAAATGAATATATCGTGAAACGGTTCTCACCATTGGTGTGTTCACGAAAATCGAGCCCAGGTCTTCTTCTAGTCTAGTCTGGAAATACCAGAAACTGCCAAAATCAAGCAAGTAAGCAGTCTGTCCTGTACATGCGTAGCTCACTTCTTCTTCAGTCATTGAAATGAAATTTTCTGAAAAGTGTTAGACTTGCCAATTCTGAAATATCTCAACAGCAACAAGGAATTATGAAAGCAAAACAGCAGAAACAGTACAATTCAGTACAATAAAAATTTCTCTTGGACAACTTCAAACACATCTCTACCTCCGTTAACCTTTGCACTGGTGGAGGTGAATCTCTTCACCTCCGCATTCGCCTCACCAAAACGGCCTTCGTTACAACACTAGTACAACTATAGTTGAAAGTACTCAGGATTCGGACATTCCGACCAACTCTGAAAGTGAACTTCATGACTTAGGAGCGATTCCTCCTATAGGCAGAATAGTGAATCACTAATGGAAAGTATCCATATTTATGGTTGAATAATATCTGGAGAGGTAAAGATCATTCCAGAAAATCTCATATAACGATTTCATTATATTTGAGATCACATCCTCGAACGAGAAGGCTGGAAAGCAATTTACTAAGTCAAGAAAAGCAACATTAGCACAGAGTCAGCAATAAAAATTATGGATTATATTATGAATACGGGCATCACAACCAAACCGGGAATGGATAGCAAATCTTACACCTACCAGGCTTGATAACTATCTATCACCTATCTAGAATCAAGATGATAACCTGGGAATTTTAAGAATGTTCGACAACGCTTCAAGCTTAATTATTGATATACGTTCTTGGATTCATGTTGTTGTATTTTTGATAGATCATAATTTTTCCGGAATTGCTGATTTTTCCTATTGTCGTGCCCTGTAATGTTTTGTGTTTGTTATAATAGATGGTACTCATGAATGGAGAAATCTTCTACTATTTGATTGTTTTTTTTCGGTTTATGTAGATGACGCTTATGAAGTTTTTCAGAATTTGAGGGGGAAACTCAATGCCACCATTGTAATTGGTGGAGTAATGAATGTAATTATATTGCTCTTTCCCGCTTAAAATTTTCGATAACTCTGACTATTACTCTACAATGTGTGTTCTCGAATGTTCTCTTACTTGGTTGTTTTTTTGGCCATTGTGCCTACATTGTTTCGTCTTGATTAGTTGTATTGCTTTCCAATTTTTTGTCTGAGCATGTGATTTCGTGCCTTAGGACCCTTAACTTTCCCCAAAGTAAGTAAATTAATGAACTGAAGCATGATTATGAAATTTGCTGAAACTACAAAATTAATTTTAAAATACAACCGTTCCTATAGAAAACAAAACAATGGAGAATTCAGAACTTCGTAACTAAAACTGGTTTCAATTGTCTTTAGGCTCAATAATGAACATAAGAGGTAAAAGTGATCAACACACTTCATTCAATGTTGATACATTAATCGGCAAGTTTTCGCCTGTCGTTGTCAGAGTGTTGTTGGTCCTGAGAAACATGGGCGCCCGCAGAATTTTTTCTCAGGGGGGGCCATATAATGATTTGATGAGGCGCAGGCGAAATCAGTATTCGGTTTTGCTCGAAAATAAGGAGCAGATCAAAATCTCAGGGGGGGCCACGGCCCCCCTGGCCTCCCCCTGCGGGCACCCATGCTGAGAAAGACCAGTTTTTGCCCAAATAATGTCCCAACAAATGATCCATTATCAAGAATATCTCGTTCACACTTCATTCAAAATTTTTCGGCTGCAATTACGATGAAAAAACTGGTCCTCGTCATCAATTGAAATTTACACAGGAGCTTTATTGTAACTTTTTTGCTCAACTCATCTTCATATTCTGAACCATACGAAATTTCAGTGAATATCATATATTAATCTAGATTCAGCTCTGAATCACCAATCACCCGCTCTTGTGAGCGGTTTCATAATCGGATATTGAAATAATTAATTTTCTGATATCTTTTAATGAAGTATTAATTAACGGGTTACTTCTAGGTATTAAGTAATTTCTATTGGTTGATTTGTCGGACTGAATCAATTCGCTATAAAAATAACAACATCCACCTTTACCGATTTAATTTTCCAGTCTAAAATTATTCACAGTAAATTGCTATGAGTTCGCATCTTGAACACTTAGTTAGCGCGAGTTGAATTGAGTCGAATAAAGTTCTGTAAAGTTCGTTTTGAAGAAGGAAGCCGGTATTTGGGGCCATTCTGAACAGCATTCAAGGGAAGCTGGGAAGCAACAACATGAAAAAGAATTCCGTTATCTTAAGTTTTCCTCGAACTTTCCAAAGAAGAGGGCAAAAACTTCGACGAATATATTCTTGGGAAAGGTGGGTTTACGACAAGATCTCTATATCATTAGGTAGTCTTCGGAATTTTACGAGTTCTTGATTCCATTCCAGTTTCGTACTTCAGTAGTCCCTTTGCCGAGATCAAAACAAAGCTATATCTTCTGAATTAATGTGGGATATTTCCAATCGTTGCTTTGTTGCATCTATTGGAGACTCCCCGTCCTTCTTTCCTAGGAAAATGTGTGAAAACCTGTTTTTATTATATTTTCAATTATTAACAACATAAGCAGAAGCTATCCGATTCATATAAAAACAACAATTGCATATATTTGAATTTTATTCTGAAATCATGACGTTGTTAACAACCTGCTATTTGGGTTAGAAACTCATTACTGATGAGGAAAGTTGAAAAATTTCATAGCAGAAGCCTTGACTCTTAGAACACCTTAGTCATCATGTATGATTTCTATTCCACAAAAGATTTCTTAGGTATCGTGAAGGGATGAAAGAATTGCCGCTGAAGGTATCAAAAGCAATATGATTGTTAACTTCTTTTTCTGAAGTTATTTTTTTTTCAATTCCCGAAATACAAAATTGTTCGATGTGCTAATTTTGATACATACTGTGTGTAGGTTAAGTTGAAGATAAAACGAAGTGAACCTACAAATTGACCTCATTTTTGTTCACATACTCTATTGCAGGTATTGTACAATAACTGCAGGCTACTTTTTGTATTACCCCAGTATCAGAAACCATACTCGAGCGATTTTGATACCAGATAAAAACTAATCCACGAGAGCAACAATAGCGGATAATTGCCATATCATTGTTAACGAGTGAGAGACTAATTATTTTCCTGGATTATACAGAGAGTTTCAGACATTTTAATATGTAACCATATGATTTTTTGAGAGGAAGTAGGTGTGGCTTTCAACGATATTATTTTCTCGAAAACAACGCCAACCGGTCTCGACTCCATTTTGAAAACTTTTTCAGGTTCAGTTCATTGCACTTCCGATCTGCACAATATTTTCATTTCCATATACACTGCGCACAAAAATGAACGCTCATCATGGAAATCTCAAATTTATTCTACAACTGAAGGTGTTCTCAATGATAATTATTCCTATCAGAATTATGCATGCATATGCTATCCACTTTCAATGTTTTTCTTCAATACAGATTTTTTTTCTCAGCAGGAATAAGAAAAGATTTTATTATCAGATTCTGAATGTATTAGCTCCATCCTAAAATCAATTGTTTTCGATTTTTTGCGGAAAGAAGGGTGGTCATACACACGAATTGCAAAAATGTTTGAAGTTTCCCATACAAGTGTGTCCAGAATGTTGTAGCGATTCAGGGAGACAGGTATGAATGTCCGATGATCAGGACAGGGTAGACCACGGGTAACAACTGCCATTCAAGAACGTTACTTGAGAGTTTCTTCGTTGAGACAACGGTTTGCAACCGCGTACCTCCTTCAAAATCAGCTCGAGTAAACTAATGGGGAGCAAATTGGCTTTCAGATAATAAGAAATCGCCTCAGACAATAGGATTTAAGACTTCGTGCCGCGGCAAGAGGACCAGCACTTATCCCAGCCCATCGAAGGGCGCGTTTGGATTTTGCGAGAGAGCATATCCCTTAGGAAGAGGCCGATTGGAAAAGAGTTCTCTTTACATATGAGTCTAGATCATTCCCCTACCATTGTGATTGACGTTCTTGTATACAGACGTCCACATGAAAGATATGCTCAGTGCAATTTCATGATCAATTATGGTATGGGGTGCAATATCTTTGACTGCTTGCACATGTGCGTGTAGCTAGTGGATAGGGCTCTGGACTCCGACCCGGCAACCCGGCAAGTCGGGGTTCGAGTCTCCGCCAGGGAAGAAATTTTCTGGTATGGAGAACGCGCCGAACCATTCACTGTGGCGTCGGGACACAGTAACAAAGCCTACACAGAACACACCCATCATTCTAACTCGCACAAGCTTTAAGTAGCTTCTGAGGGGTTTCACTGAAACCTAGAATGCATGGAAAAATACATACATACATACATACATACATACAGACCTAGTGGTCGTTGATAATGGAGCTATGAATGCTGATAAGTATTTAAGGGTCATTTTTGAAGAACATGTAGTGCCATTTGCCCCATAAATTGGTGAAAATTTCATCTTTATGGGTCGATAATGCCAGACCCCATCGTGCGCGCATCGTTCAGGAGTACCTTGAAGAAGTTCAAGTCCCTCGAATGGAATGGCAACCAAGAAGCACAGATCTCAATCCGATTGAGCAGGTTTGGGACAACCTCAAGAAAAGGCTGAGAAGTTCAGAAAGTCATCCAGCTACTCTTATTAATAACTTAATAATCTAACTCGGAGAAATCTGGGAATTATAAGATGAGAACATTTTACGATTACTCATTTTGAGTATGAACCGTAGTTGCCGAGCTGTAATTCACGCAAGGAATGGAAATACCAAGTATTAAATCACTTATCAGCATTTCAGTATTCTGAAAATTTTTCATATTATTTGACTAAGGATTTGATTACAGTTAATTATATTCATGAGTATAATACTCTTCAAACTAGTGATATATATATGTTGATAGGAATGATTTATCTAGATAATTAAAGGATGCAGAGAACTTTAATATTTTTAAAAAACTTTCAATCAAATATATGAAACAGTAAATGTACATAATTCTATATAAAAACAACTAATGCTACTAAGGATATTATTATTATTATATTTCTCATCTTTCACATAAGATTCAGTGAAATCCTGAATTTTTCCTTCATTTAATGTGTCTTGTTTTCATTCAAAACCTTTCCGAGAGAACAAAATTATAAAATCAATGTAGAGTTAACTTTCATTAAAATTGAGATTTTCAGAATATGCGTTAATATTTTGGCGCAGTGTATATAAAATGAATTTTATAGTTCGTTATGAAATACCAGATAAAAACTTATCCACAAGAGCAAAAATAACGGCTAAGTGTCATTTCATTGTTGACGAATGAGAGACTAATTACTTTCGTGAATTACATATACAGAGAGTTTCAGACATTTTTATATGTAACAATATGATTTTTTGAGAGTAGGTGTTTTTTTCTTGAAAAAAACGCCAACCGGTTTCGACTTCATTTTGAAAACTTTTTCAGGGTCAGTTCATCGTCATTTCTGATCTGCACAATCTATTTATTTCTATAAATAAATAAAATGGATTTTATAGTTTGTTTCAAAATAGCAGCACAATTCGAACTCCTCAAATATTTTTCAATCTTTCAGATTGAATGGAAAAACTATAAAATCGATGGTCAGATAATCTATTCATGCAGTGTTCAATATTCATTATAGCTACAGGCCCATTATCCACAACCTCAATAGAAAATAGTAATGTTCCTTCGTAAGAAATAAATAAAATGGATTTTATAGTTTGTTTCAAAATAGCAGCACAATTCGAACTTCTCAAATATTTTTCAATCTTTCAGATTGAATGGAAAAACTATAAAATCGATGGTCAGATAATCTATTCATGCAGTGTTTAATATTCATTATAGCTACAGGCCCATTATCCACAACCTCAATAGAAAATAGTAATTTTCCTTCGTAAGAAAAAGAATATTCTTTGCCTTTACGAAGGCACATCGAGAACATTTTTGAAACATAGATGAATTCAAAAATAGTAATCATCGAAATCAATACCATTTTCAATTCTCAGGCTCAGAGATCTTTTATCATGAGGTTGGAGAAATGATATTAGATTTTGTCACTGAGATGAGAGATAAACCGGTTTCGGCCTAACCTAATATCATATCTCCAACCTCATGATAAAAGATCTCTGAGCCTGGGAATTGAAAATGGTATTCATTTCGATGATTACTATTTTGAATTCATTTATGTTTCGAAAATTTTCCTTCGTCTTTTCGTTCGTCGTTGTATTTTTGATACAAGTGCTGAAAGCATTGAAATTCTTCCATATCAATTCGTTGGATATTCATAACCAGGTTTAGCAAATCTCTAGTCAAATAAGACCTGTCCTCACAGTTTTTTTTTTTGTATGTAGCAACGACTTGAAGTGACCCTTTTAGGTCTGTTTGGTTTTAGTTATGCTATTTCTTTTACTCTTCAATACATTAATCAAGCGTCTCCTACTGATGAGTACAAAGACTACTGCCAACCAGATAGCCCTGGATACTGGGGAAAAAAGCATCTTTGAAAAATGGCTGATCTTAATTTTTTTTCTGAAATCGCTATTCGTTGATACGGAAAATGCCTTTCAGGCCCAATAGTCTTGACTATCAACAAGACACAAACATATCTACTGAAGCTAGGATCACTTACTTTGCCATTTTCTCATTGAAATCTTTTTGCAAAACAGTAAAAACACATTATTTCATCATCACTGTTAAAACCGTGAAGCTTTTTGATGAAGGCCTTCCATCCAAAATGCTCCAATGCTTCTGTAGCGCCTTGTATCACAAACCTTCTCAAATTCCATCGAAACTGTGTTGACGAAATGGTGAGCGCACATCCAAAATAATGAGATACTTACTCTTTTCTACCCAAACCTGATAATGCAGTCAGTCAGAAGAAACACTGAAGTTCAAATTCAATTTAAATTCGATACAAAAAGCGCGCATGTTTATAGTCCATCCTCTATTTATCTTCTTTCTCGGTTCGAGTGAAAGGACGTGAGTATCAACACAATTTACATAACAAAGCGCTAACGCCACTCAGAACGTCATCCGGGAAAATTCGTAGAGGGAGAAGTCGAGGAAAAAATTCATAATTCTCGGCGACAACTCAAAGGCTCGCGATTTCCTCCAATTCCTCAATTACGATTGTGCGAGTGCATGAAGTAGGTCGTAAAATGCACAGACCGAAATGGCGAAAATGCGAAAGTGACGACTCGGGTCGCAGGAAAATTTAATGTCCCAGTCGTAAAGAACCGTCTGGCGTCAACGTCGGTCAAGTCGTCGAGACGGCCGGCATCGCTCTCACTTCATTCCATTTCTTGCCGGTTTTACTTGTCGCATTACACCTTGGAGGTATAAAAGATTCTTTACGACACATGTGCTCAGAGTCCTTCACGCTTCCATGTTTCAGGATGAGATCGAGCTCGATAAACTTGTTCTCATTAATTTCGTCAGGAGAAATTCGGAAGAAATAACTAAATACAATATTAAACGAATGTTTTAGTTCTTGAATGGAATGACTGACAATAGGGTGTAACAAGTTCGTCGGCCTATTAGGTGTTTCTGGAGAACTGGACCTATTTGAAATCTGAAAATTGGGATTATATTATTGCTTGACATTATCTATCGATCTAAAATATTCTTGGAGCCTGACCACTTTCAGATATACAAGAAGTGAAAAAAAATAAAAAAAATTTATTTCTGTTTTTTTTTGTTCTTGAATTTGATAGAGTATGCAACTCTGAATACATTCGTTATCAAATTGTTGCATTCGTCCAAATACTTTTGCAAAATATCGATAAAAAACTGAAGAAAAAAATGAGATAAGTGTATTTGGAATTATGTTATGTAATTTTTAACCTAGATATCGTAAGCACAAACTGTTTTCAAATTTTCGAAAGCGAAGACTGTAGAAATATTGTACATTTTCAGAATTTTGAATAACCAGTCACAGAGTGTTTCAAATGTTGGTTCAAAAATTTTGATCAAGATTGGCTCATAACTTTCGTTTTTTAAATAAGAACCCTATTCTTATGATTGCGTTGGATTGTGCGAAGAAAATGATGTTCTAACATGTTGATGCTTCTGAAATTAATAATTCTTGATTTATTCAGGATTTTCTGTTTCTATTCATGAAATCTTTTTATATCAACAATGATGCGTGATTTCAGAAAAGAGGAAGTCACTAGTGAGTTATATGTTCTATGACCAAGGTCATTGTTCATATGAAACACATTCTATGAATTTGACTGTACGTACGATATGAAATCAGGAAATCCTGAATAACTCAAGATTTATTAATTTTAAGAGCATCAACATGTTGCAACATTTTCATTATTTTTCTTCCTGAAAAAATTGGGTTCTAATTTGAAAAACGAAAGTGATGGATAAATCTTGCTCCCAATTCTTGAACCAACATTTGGAACACCCTGTGACGGATTTTTCAAATTTCTGAAAATGCACAGTATTTCCACATTCTTCACCTTCAGAAATGTGAAAACTGTTTGTTTTCACGATATCTAGGTAAGGAACAATAAAAATTATACCGAATACACTTATCTCCCTTTTTTCTTCAGTTTTTTCTCGATATTTCAGAAATTATTTTGACGAATGCAACAATTTGAACACAAATGTATTCAGAATTGCATACTCTATCAAATTCGAGAAACAAACGGAAAAGAAATTTTGGAAACTTTTTTTTCACTCCCTGTGGTCAGGCTCCAGGAATATTTTAGATTGGTAGATAATGTAAAACAATAATGTCAATAATCACAATTTTCAGAATTCAAATAGGTCTAGTTCTATAGAAACTACCAATAGGCCGTCGAACTTGGTACACCCTGTAGATTTCATTCAATTATAAATATTGGGTGCCAGTTAGATGTATCGAAACATTGCTTTTGATTTTGGAATATTTTTCAAGCGAACGCAAATCGGAACTTCAAAAATAACCTCAGGTGAAATATCAAAAACATTATAATCGATTCGACATTTTAAAATTCTCTTTCAATGTTTGTGGAGACCACAAAAGCTCAACTGCGGTATGAGTTTCAAATTTTCACTTCGAGGAATTTGCTGCACAAATTTTCAACGTGAAAGTGTAGTTTTTGAAAATTCGAATTTCTGAAAGTGCTTTCATGTTACTTTAAATATTGAATCATCAAAACTATCGAATACATACTTTTTTGGAAATAAAGAAATTATAACATAGATTTCAAGGTACTCCCTCAGTATTTTCGGGAAGAATTAGGCTCCTATATGTACAAAGCTGATTATTGAAATTGATAAATTGAAGAATTTGAAACAATCAGGTCTATTGTGAGAACAACAAGGTAAATGTTTTCGAAATGAAGAAATGAAGTTTTGTGAAATACGGCATTCTCAAAAATCAAATTTAAATTTAGATTAGTAATTTTTGTATTCTATTTTTGTGTGACTTACGAAATTTTACTCATTACGAAATTGAAAAAGATTTGATTAGATAATTTATAGGATCGATTGAAAGTCGACGATAATATGTATTTCCTTCAACTGGGGATGGGAACACATACATTTTATCGAAAAATTTTTTAACTATCCAATCTTTTTGATTATTTGAACATGTGACAGAACTGTTATTCATAACGAAACTTTGTTCGATAGAAACAGAACTGAAACTGAAGAATCGAATTCAATTCGACTCATTGTCTTACTTCAAATTCAACCATAGATCAAGGAATATTTTCATTGCATAAATACAAGCATAGGATAAAGAATATAACGGAAGGAGCATTTGCATTGTTCTTGTTGACCGGAGTGGATCTATCAAACTATGAAAACGGAAAATATTTACCATATACGAATAGAACATGAATACAACCTGACGAAAATTGTTCAGAATATTACAAAAATCCTAGATTCCGAACACTTTCAACAAAAAACGCTGCAAATGGTATCAAAACACCAATTCAAATTTGACAATAATTGTCGAATGAATGGGAATTTGTTCCGCAATATGGCCGATTATTATTATTATTATTATCAGGTCTTTATTCAAGTAAACAAACAAAAATATACATATAAGAAACATGATTGAGTGAAACTAATATAAAAGGCGAGGTTCAGTTCACTCCAAGCGGAGTGTCTGCTCTTCCACCTAACCCGAGAAGAACAAAATATTAAACGAATAAACAAAAAAAAAAAGATATACACATACCCAAAAATCCACTCAATACGAGATGAATACAATTTCAATTGCGATATGAAAATCTACCAGCCCAGGTTGAAAACATTTTCCTGCTTAATCGACGATATTTATGCTCCTTTCTTCATATTTTTTAATTCAAGCATTTAACTATTGATATCATAATTTCATTATCATTAATATGGGCCTTGATAAAATCACACATTGTTCGATTATTTTGACCTGACATTTTATCATCCGTTCGTAATGAACGGATGTCCTAGTATACATACATATATCGATGGATTATATCAGCCACTTCTTAAGATAAAAATTTTGGGCTTTAACCACATAGACACATATTACCTCATTCAATATAAATTTTTATATAAATTCAGTTAATATATTGAAAAATGTTTATTTTCAAAAAGCTATTCATTTAAACTGTATTTGTAGCAAAAATTTTCGTGTAAAATGGACTTTCTTCGAGATGTGTTCGAGACAAACAGAAGGGCAGGCTGCGTACGCCTAAATAGCTCCCAGATGTCAGAAACTTTTCCGACTCCCTTGATGACTTGTCGTTATATTATGAGGAAAGTACAAATCATCAGTTGTAACTTATAGATAATGTGTTAATTTGATAGATGAGATATAATACTGTGTGGTTTCATCTGAATTTGTTGAGCAGTTTTTACGTTAAAGAGTTACAAACATCCACAAACCATTGCATTGATGATATTAGTATGATAATGACGTTTCCCATGAATGAAAAACTACGAAAATCTGATTTCGTTGCTACGAGGAAACTTGTTGATATCATAGAGAATACACTCGAAGTAAACAGGTTCCCAACTAGAACTTCTCTGCTGTACCATTGTTTTAGACGCTTCCAGACAATACGTCAGGTTCGACGGAGCGTAACTACGGAGCGGTGGTCTCTTTACCGATTTAACGCAATTGCTTCCTTCAGTTAATAGGTCAAATCCAAATAATGGAAAGGGGTTTTCCGCCTCGCTCAAGTGGCAATTGTACTGTGTAGTTCCTTTTCACTTCAGTCGAGAGATTTGCTGAAAGCAATCGATGCAGAAGACCGATGGTTATGACAAGAACATTTTGTACTGGCGTTGTGAATCGATTAGATCCGTTTCAGAACATTTAATGGCTGAAAGGACTCCAGATAACATAACATAAAAAACTTCATTGGTCCTGTAAGACTACAAAAATGTATAGGATAGGTCGAAAAAAACAAATTTATATTAGAATTACAGTTTCATGATAATTTCTACTACTATTAATGCTAGCTTAATGATACTAAAGAATCAGAAAAATACTCTTTCCCCAAATTAATGCTATAGCGATGCTAAAAGATTTTTGATGACTTTTTTCGGAGACTTTACAGACCATAGTAAACAATCATATATTTTCATGCTCGGATAATATTTGAATTTATGTATTCTATTAGTTGGCATAAGAAGAATATGAGAATTTCTGGTTCCTTATTCACGATAACTCTGGATAATTTCTCATTTTAATACATTTTTTCCAGCATAAAGTAAGCATTTCGAAGTTTCAATACTTGGCATTTAATAAAATACAAATGAAAGTCTGCACGATGAGCCTGATTTCAAATTGAATTTATAATTCCTTTTCGTGCAGTGGTGTCGTTTCCTCAGAATAAGGCCTTGTAATCAAGGTAGCTGTAAACAAGACTATAATAAATGTCAACAATAGAAGAATTCGAAAAATGTTGTGGAATAAAGTACCTCAACACTAATTACTGGTAACTTTCATGTTTCTTATAGTGGAATGATATCCACAATACATCAATTTAATTTCCTATTAATACATCGCCAACGTTCCTAATCTTATGTGATTCTGTTTCAAGGCTAAAATATAAGAGATCTGCATTTCACCTCGTACTTGGAATTACATGGAATTACATTTGTTCAGTCTTCTCAAAAATATGCTCATTTGGTCAATGAAAAAATGATATTGATATTGAATATAGAAATCAAAATATCGATTTGGAAAAGATATAACACAAAATACAGACAGTGGAAAACTGAAGACTGGTTAATTTGCAAAGTAGATTATAACATATACAGGGTGTACCAAGTTCGACGGCCTATTAGGCGTTTCTGGAGAACTGGACCTATTTGAGATCTGAAAATTGGGATTATATTATTGTTTGACATTATCTACCGATATAAAATATTTTTGGAGACTGACCAGGGAGTGAAATAAAAAATTTCAAAAAATTTTTTTCTGTTTTATTTGTTTTCGAATTTGATAGAGTATGCAATTCTGAATAAATTCGTACTCGAATCGTGCATTCGTCAAAATACTTTCCAAAATATCGAGAAAAAACTGAAGACAAAAGGGAGATAAGTGTATTCGGTATTATGTTTGTTATTCCTAACCTAGATATCGTAAGCACAAACCGTTTTCACATTTCTGAAGGCGAAGAATGTGGAAATATTGTTCAATTTTAAAATTTTGAAAAACTCGCCACAGGGTGTTCCAAATGTTGGTTCAAAAATTGGGAACAAGATTGACCCATAACTTTCGTTTTTCAAATTAGAACCCTATTGTTTTATGATTTCGTTGGATTGTGCGAAGAAATATGATAATAATGTTCCAACATGTTAATGCTCCTAAAATTTATAATTCTTGAGTTATTCAGGATTTCCTGATTTCATGTCAAACGTACCGTCAAATTCACAGAATCTGTTTCATATCAACAATGACCTTGGTCATAGAAGATAAATTACTCAAATAACTCACTAGTGACTTCCTCTTTTCTGAATTCATTTATCATTGTTGATGTAAAACAGATTTCATGAATAGAAACAGAAAATCCTAAATAACTCAAGAATTAGTAATTTTAGGAGCATCAACATGTTGAATGATTATCATCATTTTTCTTCGCAGAATCGAACGCAATCATAAAAAAATAGGGTTCTTATTTGAAAAACGGAAGTTATGAGCCAATTTCGATCCCAATTTTTGAACCAACATTTGGAACACCCTGTGACGGTTATTCAAAACTCTGAAATTGTACAATATTTCCACATTCTTCGTCTTCAAAAATGTGAAAACAGTTTGTGCGTACGATATCTAGGTTGGGAATAACAAACATAATACCGAATACACTTATCTCCCTTTTTTCTTCAGTTTTTTTCTCGATATTTTGGAAAGTATTTTGACGAATGCAACGATTTGAGTACGAATGTATTCAGAATTGCATGCTCTATCAAATTCGAAAACAAAAAAACAGAAAAAAAATTTTTGAAAATTTTTTTTTCACTCCCTGTATAACTGAAAGTGGTCAGGCTTCAAGAATATTTCAGATCGGTAGATAATTTCAAACAATAATATAATTCCAATTTTCAGATCTCGAATAGGTCCAGTTCTCCAGAAACGGCTAATAGGCCGTCGAACTTGGTACACCCTGTATAACGCGATTCACAGTGCAGGGAAAAGAAACTTTGGAACAACATTCCATATAGGCAAATCGAAAAAAATCAGAAAGTTCGAAAAATGGATTTTCGACCAAATTTCACACAAACAGCAATACAAGAAGAAGAAAAAATAAGATCAGAAGAAGATGTGTTGGAATAATTAACAACTTCATGGGAATGAACCGAACTCCTATAGATCCATTCGTAATAATAATGGAAAACTCAGATAAAGATAACACCACAGTAATAATGTATGAATATGAATATGTAACAGAGGCTAGAAACAAGTTAAATGATGAAGAAATAAAAATCTTCAAGATTGCGAGATTCCTACATGAAATACTTCAATAATATGCTGTCCACCTGAAGATTTAATGTAAAGAATTCGTTCATGTTAGTTGAAGAACTTAGATCAACACTAGTAAGAAATATTTATGAATGAGTGTCATTGGATGTATACTTTTCTTATACACGAACATACCAAAAAAATTGTTTGTCAGCAGGTTGAAAAATCAATGACACTGTATGAAAAACTTTACAAATTTGAAAAACAAAAGTTTATTCATCTTGTTGATTTGTGTTTCGAAGGGGTATTTTGCTTCTGATGGTGTTTTTTATGAACAAATCGACGGTACAGCTATGGGATGACCAACAAGCCCAACTTTTGCAAAGTCATACAAGCACTATTCGAATATGCCATTTCCACAGTCCTATTATGAAACTATATGTAGATGATACATTTCTTTGATTACCTGAAGCAAAAATCGAAGAGACTCTGGATGTCCCCAATCCATTCCCCCAAAAAGTAAAATTCACTGAAGAAAAGAAAAAAAAAACAGTTTGTCCCATTTTTAGATATTGTAGAAAGCAGTTAAAATTATAAATTGAAAACGACTTGGTACGTGAAACGAATAAAGTAGATGTGTAAACTTCCATTTCAATCACAGCTTCTCCCAAAAAAAAACATGGCAAGAAATTTCTTTAAGTGAATTTGGAATAGAAAATCTGTAAAAAGTAACTGAAATCCTGGAACAGAACAATTCTCTAAATTACTATATTAGAACCTGCATAAACGTATTCAATAGAACAAAACAAAAGAACATTCTATCAGCTTGAACGTATCCACCAGGGACGTGTAAACACACTGAACATAACTCAGGAATTATTAACATCACAAATCTCAACAAACCAAAAATATTTCATTATATCTCATCCGGAGTTATAACATGAAATAAGGGACAAGACAACATAAGAATGATACAGAAAAACCAAACAGGGTAAAAAAAGCACCTCTTACGGCACACACACATAAGATTCGGAGCGTTCGCGATGTATTAATGAATATATAAATTAAATTGATATATTTTGTCCGAATTCCTGTGAATAATATCCCTAGATAACACCTCAATCGTTCAAAATATCACATTCAAATTCTATGCAAGATTGAGAGGAAACGATTGGTTATACCAAGAAATAACCATGTACCATTTATTAGAATTCCATCATCTTTCCGTTTCCCCTGATGTACTCGTGTTCTTGTCGTATGTTTGATAAGGAATTCAAGTGAATTCACATTTTAGCACTATTTTAGACTTTTACAGCGTTGCCATGTTGTCTTCGATCCGTACAATGGCTTTACCGTTCTCGATACTTCATATACTATTTATCTCAAGGGACATTACGTAGGATTATGCTCAACAGCTCAACGCTCGATTTTCGTGTTCTAAATATAAATTTATATATTTCAGTATTTTCGTGTATTCTCCGGAATGAAACTCCTTTGGATAATTCAATAGAAGTAAGCTATAAAACGGAAAGGGTTAGAATGTTTTCAAGTAGAATATCTCCTCTTCAACCCGAATCGTTTCAAAGTCTTACATTCTCGCAACGGATACATACACAAGAGCTGTAAAAATTTCTTTCCCGGAATGGGTGATAAAAATTTGCAATTATTGTTATTGCAGCCGTTTTCATATTTCGGAACGGTAAACTATCTCCGATATTGTCTTGTTTTTATTTGCAGTAAGGGCAACTTTGGCCTTTATTGTGGCAATTAATTCTGACGCTGCTCGTTCGCCGAGTTACTTCTTATTTCGGAGGGAGTTTGGCTCTGCGAAGTTATGGCGAGGAGTTAAAGAATACAATGTTCGCGACATCGTGTGAAAGCAGAGGGGCTGGTGACAGTGAAAATATCATATCGGTTTCGAGTCACCATCTTGCGCTCTGTCCGTGGGTGGAAGAAAGAACAACTTGAAGGGATTATAGTTTCTTCTCAAATATTATTCCGTGCGTGAACTAGACGATCTGAGGAACTCATGATAAAATTCAGTACTCTTCGTTCATGCATTATTTTCATGCATAGAGTGAGTTTTCATCGAAATGAATTGAATATTTCATTATAGGTAATCATTATCATCAATATTATTATTTTTCATTACTTTCATTATTATTATCTTTATTATTGTTCTTAATAGTTTTTCATTGAGTATTTATACCCCTTTCAACAATCAATAAGGCAATATTTCTCGACAAATATTCGAAAGCATACTTTATCAACAATTCTCTGCCGCACACTCCTCAAATTCAGGCATCTGACGTCAATCCGATGGGCGTTCTTCTAAACAGTCCTACCATGGGCAAAAACAACTTTCATTCCCGGATACACATTTTTTTTTCAAACTATTAAGCTCATTCAACGACGAATTTAACATGAGTGATCAACAGTTATCCAAATTTGATAAAACGATTGAATGAATTAACGGAAAAATAAGTGTTGATATCAATTTTACAACTGTATTTTTTCAAATTTAGGTGTTCATCCATAAAAACTCCTAATTATTAAAAAAACATTGGACTGGTTACGTTCTCTGGATGTGGAGCTCTAATTTGAAGTTTCAATCACATCTGACGTCGCAAAATTCAATCACATATTTACCTTCCTTTTTACTTACATCTATATGAGCGTCTTTCCTTCTTATTTTGTGTCAGATATACTTTGTGTTATATTCATGGTCATTATTATTTATACTTGTTTAGTGCTGTTGATTTGCTCTATGATGAATAAATGAATGAATGTAGGTATATTGTATTATGCTTCATATGTCACTTGTGAAATGAAAATTATATAAACGCGGTACATTTATTATACATATATCAGTAAGGGTTCTAGTATTTTTACTAGTGTAATGTAGCGCGAGAGCGCATGTAAACCTTGGTTGGCTGGGGGATGTCACAAAAGAACTTCCCTGGGAGGTCACAAAAAGACTTCTCTGGGAGGTCACAAAAAAAACTTTCCTGGGATGTCACAAAAAGAAATATTCTGGGATGTCACAAAATGAAGATTTTTCTGGGATGTCACAGAAAGAAATTTTCTGGGATGTCATCAAAAAACCTTATCTGTTCTTTCTTTACGTCCCGAGTAAACCTATCAAGGCAATCTATATGAGTTCTAGAGAAGATATCCACACGTTAACAATATTTTCAAAGATTATAGAGTTAGAAAGATAGGAAACGCCCTTGTATCTGTGGTACTAAAATCCGACTACGATTTTTGGCTAGTTTCTTACTTGTGACACATAGATGACGCTGCAAACATTATTCAGTACAGAAAACTATTTCAATAGGCGCGAAATTCGAAACACATTTCTCATAAATTTTCATTTAATTGAATACTTTGTCGAGCTTTTAAAAAAATATCCTGATCGACAAAAAAAGGAAGGCTCCGCTTTTTGATCAGGATGATCTTTACTTCTGCATATTGCTTTGAATCAAATGAAATACGCTTCTGGATTCTTTATATTTTTATTTGAAATGATTGTGTAAAATCAACTGCAATACAATAATTATGAAATTGAGTACATTTCAAAAATTTGTTCACATATTAGAGAATTATCATAACAATTTCAAGAACTTATTGTGAGTGAACTATCGATAAATCAAACATCGATAAGTCAAACAGTTGTTCTGGACCCGATTCATTCATATCTTACCCAGTGTATTTTAACCTCAATGAGTCTAGAGGGTCTAGTAGATGAGTCAAACTGCTGGAAGGGTCGTCAAGAGAACCACCACCTCTATAAGTCGTTCTTCTGACCACCATTGCCTCTATGAGTGGAACTTTTTGATCTAATGAATGAGACCGAAGAAAAGTCGGTTCGCAAACAAATTATCCAGAACAATATATTTTTACCCCGAAACCTCTATCCATTTGACAACACTGAAAATAAAAAGCAATCAACAAGACAATTACATGATAAGAGTTTCAAAACTTACATTTCTATTCTCTTTGGTAATGAAAAGAATGCACATTCAAGATTATTATTTCTGCAATTAATTACCATGCATTTCGAATGTCGGCCAGTTTTTAACACAAAATTTATAACAGAAAAACACACGAACCAAGATTATGGAGTGAGCTAGTTGGTACACTTGTAGATTTCGAATTATTTCAGTAGAAAATACGCGAGAAAATACAAGCATCATTCAGCAAAAATATTTATTCAAGTATTTCTTTCAAAATTGACAACAGCCTACTAATAATCTCCATATAATCTATGCCAAATGGACCCTAATTAAATATTTTAACCATAGATCGATTACTTTTGAAAAACAGATGTCGCTGACATCACTGTAGTCGCTTCGTTTCCCATCTTTATACTCTATAATCTTTGAATATTTTCACATGGGTAATACCTCACAGTTGTGAAAAAAAACTGCCGAAAATTAATTTACTTATTTACCAATTTGTGTTATTAACAGAATTCATTTCCACAACAGTTGCCAGTAACAAATCAAAACAATGAACAAACAAAACGGTGTTCACATACAAAATAGAAAAATACAATTTTCAAAGTAACATCTAATTCTTATCAAAATTTATCAAAAAGATCTTTCTATATAATGATTCAGCTTGATAATATTTTTCAAGGACCTCTTAATATTCTTCAAACTTATCGTGAACACATCGACGTTTACGCAATACCTATTGATGATACAACTCATTCTTATTAATGGAGAATTTTAACCGAGATTTGTACTATGAAAAAGTATTGCAAGTAGCTGCCTATTTCAAGTATTCCTGGGAGGCACATGATATAAGACCATCAATGTTAGTTCAGAAGAATTAAATTAATCGTTCAAGATTTTGAAAAGAAATATCAAATCACTATTAAGTCTTCAAGTGTTGAAAACCGTATTTAACTCGGAGTTCTCCAATTTAACCTGAGTATTGAACAGTGCATCATGGACCATACTCTCAAACAGCTCGCAAAAATTCGATTATTAACTGACACCGTGGTAGCTGTGAACAGAGCTCTCACTACCAGAGCTCTCATAAATTGGAAGTGAGAGTTCGACTTTCCAAACATCCTAAAAAGTCGAAAAGTACTGGTTTTGACGGAATAGCTGAACAAAATAGAGGCACAGATTAGATTAGAACAAATAAAGACTACCCTCTCTGAGAAGTGCATATTACATCCTCTTGCCACCATTTTGAAAAAACCTCAAAATATTCCAGGGATGTTTGTACTTGCATATTACATCCTCTTGCCAGCATTTTGAAAAAACCTCAAAATATTCCAGGGATGTTTGTACTTGTTGGGATAGTATGAAATGAAATGGAGCTTTCCTATAACGAAGCCGATCAAACCACTGTATGAATGACGTGATAGATCATTTCGTTGAACACATGAATAGCATAATTCTTTTAGTCTATAACAAATTCTTATATTTATATTTCGTGATATAATCATTTTTTTTAAACTTCAAAATAGCATTTATCCTTCATAATACTCTTCACACATGAATGAATTCCGAAATATTAGTCGGTCAGTTACGAATTTCTTAATATTGCGTGTGTGTTTCACCAAACTCTGTGCGATTGAAACTAACTTACGTCATTTCGAACAATCGGATCCCTCGTTTTGAAATATCAACGACTCGCAGTGGCTTCAATTAATTTGACAATACAATTAAAGTGTTGTGGAACCGATTCTTCAAGTGGGTTTCACAAAACACTGATTGTGCGATCAAAAACTCTAATGTTAACTCAAACCAATCGACTCAATCGTTTTGAAATTTCCACAAATCAATTTGACGGTGCAATCCCCAATTTCAAGCATTATATAATACTTACCTTCTACTCACACTATACAGGGTGAGTCTTTGACTACATATATTTAAACCGTAGATTCCTGAGGTCAAAAGAAACACTTTTTTCATCTTTCATTTTTTCCGATTCGTCTTCGTTGAAAAATCCATGAAGAAATGTAATTTTCAGTTATATTTCGTGAACGAATCGGTCGAATGAAATGATTTTCGGAATATGGTTTTTCGTAAACGTGATTGATCTATCCCCTCACAAAATTCCTCTAACATCCGCCAGTTTCTCAATTATGACCATAACATTCCATAAATTCACCAGAAATTCAAAGAGTCTAATAGTGAATAGTAAATTCAATGTTATGAGATGAATATTCATTCATTTCGGAAAATAAAAGTATTCTTGATATTTTCTTGTAAAACCCGGCGTTCACGAGTAATTCCATATTTAAAGAAAAAAATTTCTTGAGAAATTCCATAAATTGGGTACTTTAGCTGAATATAACAACGTTTCAATTGAGGATCACGATACCATTAATTCCCAATTTGAATTGTTTGTCGATCACTCTAAGCGAAACAACGATCAACATCAACAGAGTCGCGATAAATCTGCTTTGTCAAAGTTAAAATTTTTTTCCTTTTCATTAGATTATGAAGTATATTAGACATAATGATGAGTATCTTCTGAAATGTTAAGTCAAAAATTAGATAACAAATTTTTCACAACAGTGTTATGATTGAAAAAAACTATCAAAACACAATGATCATTAAGTGTTAATTCTATGCACACTGTATTAATAATAGCTCTATGATCTAAAGTTACGGACTGGCAACGTTCAGCTGAGCGGTGAAGTTCAATTCAATAACAATGTAATTTGTTTATATTTGGAAATGAAAGGTTATGATTCTGTTGGAGAACCACGGTCTTCAACCGATCCACGGAAGTGGAATTGTGGTTCCTGAGTTAACACATCTCCTGATTGATTGGAACTTAGTGTTTCGATGCATATTGTTTTGAACACCTGACCGTACAATTTTTTTTCGTCCGCCGGCTTCCTGAACCACATATATGTAGAGTTACATCAAGTGGGTGAAAGAGGATTACCAATATATGTAGTATCCTCCAGAAGGCCATTGTTAGTTTTGAAGAACGGAAGAACACAAAAATTTGTCTCATATAAAAAACAACCAAATAAAGACACGTTCTCTGATCTCGTCCAATTCTACTTTTCAGAGTCCATCAACTCAACAAATTGATCACAAATTTTATTATATGGCCAAGAGGTTAAGGATACTCCTATATGCTAAAAAATCTGATATTCATATCATGAAATCACAAAACATGCAAGTTACTTGATCTTCATCTTCGCTTTCTGGACATCGAAACACAACATCTAAAAAGCCATGTATATAATTCACGTCGGAGTTCAGACATTCGCCAATTTCGAAAATTAAATCACATCTGAAGACCACAGCAGGACATAACACTCGCTGAATAATTCATGCTTTATAAATCCCAAAATGGCGGATTACAGGAGCAAAATGCCCCGAAAACTGTATGGAACACCAAACTGGAAAGGTTCCAAACAAACCGCCGACCTTGTCTTGCACCGAGCCAGATAACGAAACCGTCATTGGAAAGCTATAGAATGACAAATGCATCACGTTTATTCGCCCATTATACGCCCCGGCCAACTTATTCCATCTATATCCGAATAAAAGCAGGCTTTTGTTTAATCCCACTAACAATGTTTTTTATGCCTTTGGTACTTTTCCAGCTACAACTTTTATTCGCATAATAGTTGTCGGGAAGAAAACGTTTTTCGGATTTAATTTTTCGTGTTCGGCCGTTCCAGATATTCGTCCGGCATCGATTCGCAAATTCCGGCGTAGAAAATATTCAGAGATGAGAATGCGCCCCGCTTCCATTGTTTTTTCAGATTTTATTTCGAGCGGGATCAGCTAGACGGTCGATGAATATATTTTTGGAGAGAGGGATTGATTTTTGCCATATCTCGGCGTGCATATATAAATATTATTTCACTGTCCAATTTTGTTTTTCGATTACGTCATTTTAACGGCAGGAAAGCGGCGGGATTGTTCCGAGGGCTCTGATTTATTCCTATCAATTATTTCTATTGCATAGAGAAAGTTTTTGTTGTTTCGGAGGATCGTTTTTCACCGGAAATAATGACAATGGTTGTCACTATTATTAATAATAATGTTCTGAATACGGGTCCCCAATTATCATCTATCACGAACGGGTAATCGGTTTTGCAGCTGAACAACGAAATTTTTCGCATCTATATATTATTCGGAATTTGCAGCGGCAAATAATGATCGTGGCTAGTATATTCTTTTGTTCAAAAACAGTTAGTCTATCAGAGAATAAACTGGTTATTTCTTTGACCATTCTTTTTAGTGGCTTCGAGCTTAGCCTAAGGCAGTTCTTGAAGTTGCTTGTCACTGTTGGATTTTAACCAACTGAAACCTAACCAATTCTTTCACACTTGAACACAAACAAGTGAATAATATCCGATTGAACCTAAATTAATATACCGATAGAAGAAAAACCATCGAAGATTGTAATCATAAATAACCATCGCCGACAGCTCGTAAAATTTGGCCACTCACTCCAGTCAAGATTAGCGTTACGAATAACTGAATTATCTGAATTGAAAGTGAATTTCACTTCTGAACTATTATACAGGGCTGGGATAAAGTATGGAACCAAGTAAATATCTTTTAAACGAAAAAAAACCTTATTTATGAAAATTTTCAGGTAAGTACAATGAAACAAAATGCATCTGATGTACATTTTTTTGATAAAAATAGACTTCCGGTTTCACCATCAACTTCTTTAATTTAAATGGTTCATTCTATATTATATGTTCAGATTTTGAAAGAGCTTGTTATTTTGAATTCATACAAACTGGGTTTAGTGTAAAAAATTTGTAAAAACGAGGAATAACTCACTGTTAATAGTACAATAGATGTACATTTCATTATTTTAGAATAATGAGAAACAAAATTACTTCAAATGTTCAAAATGCTCGCCGTTTACTTACTGACAATATGCCATCCTATTAACAAATTCTTGAGTCACTCTTTCCAAGACTTCTCCACGTATTAGTTCACATTCATCAATAATTCTTTGTCTCAATTCCTGTGAGTTTGTTGTCGTCTAACGTAAACACGTGATTTCAGATAACCCCAAAGAAAAAAATCTAACGGGGGAAAGATCCGAAGTACGAGCAGGCCTCTCTATGAATCCTCTACGTCCAATCCATCGATTTGGAAAATTCGCATCCAGAAAATCCCTAACCCGTCTATCATATTGGGGAGATGCTCCATCTTGTTGAAACCAAATATTTTGTGGTAATTGCCCATTCTGTTGAAGTGCAGGAATAATTTCGTTATTTAGTAGATCCAAATACTTGTCACCATTCAAGTTTCCTTCGATAAAAAATGGGCCTATAAGCTTATTATCGACAATTCCCATCCAAATATTTAACTTCTGTGGATGTTGGGTATGTGCTTCATGAATCCAATGAGGATTCTCATTTGACCAATAGCTTGAGTTGTGGCGATTAACTGTTCCATTTAAACAAAAAGTTGCCTCATCGGAAAAAACTATGCTAGAAGCAAAATTTTCGTCGACATTACAGATGTCCATTAGCCGTTCGCAAAATTCCAGCCGTAGGTCAAAATCATCGTATGACAATTCTTGAACCAACTGTACCTTAGTACCTTATACGTATGATACTTTTCACTTTTTAATATCTTTCTTACAGAACGTCGACTGATACCATGGTTTAGTGCCAAATTTGTGGTGGAAGTTTGAGGTGATTCTTCTAAATCGATTGCAATATTTTGTTTAACACTTTCGTTTGTCGCAGTCCGCGGTCTTCCAGGTTTTAGCAAATTTTTAACCATCCCAGTAGTATTGAAACGTTGAAATGTTTTATAGTTACTGTTGAGCGTAATATAGGATTTCTCTTCGGATGCAAATTATCAAAAATATGACACACTTCTTAGTGAGTTCTAACACGATCACCATAACCGATCATCATTAAAATTTCAATACGCTCTTTTTCACTTAATTGAACCATTCTAAATTGTTCAATTTATTTCCGTCAATTAGAATTTAACACTTGAAGAACAAAAGACGTACTAAACAGTACTTGTTTATTATTACTATGCATACAAACAACATCAATTAGTTTATCTAAATAGTTTTTTGCTCTAATGCAAAAAACTTAAAGGAGGTTGGTTAAAGTGCTATATTCCCCGTTTTTACAAGTTTTTTACACTAAACTCAGTATGTATGAATTCATAGTAACAAGCTCTTCCAAAATCTGTAAAAATATATAGGGTGTCCCATTTAAATTGAAGAAGTTGATGACATTTCCGGTTAAACTGGAAGAATATTATTATCAAAAAAATGTACATCAGATGCGTTTTGTTTCATTGCACGTACCTGCAAATTTTCATAAATATCGTTCTTTTCGTTTAAAAGATAATTACTTGGTTCCATACTTTATCCCAACCCAGTATTTATATGGGTCTTTACGCTACTGAAAACGAAATGTTCTTCTTTTTGAGTTTTTTATCGATAGGCTCGAGTACAAATATTAATAATAAAGCGCGCCGCGTCTTTTAAAAAAAAAGCCTCCTTTGACTGAATTGAAAAGAAACTTGACTGAAATCTGAGGCAGGTTATTATTCTTAATTAACCCAATTTGATGATAGTCATAATAGAAGGATGTTCCAAGTAATTCGAAAGTCTAGTCCGGTGAATTTATTTTGCTCACAGATGGAATATCGTTCTTCCGATAGAGGGATCTCAAGCAATTTCGCCCGAATGTGCCCATCAGATTTTGGGCCCAAAAAAACCTCATACGAGATATGGGACCCAACTTTGAAATGCAAATACATCGTTTTCAGTGCAGATTCAGATTAAGCGGGGAATTTTTCATACCAATTGGTGAGAACTAAAAATTGTCTCGTTCACATTTGGGATCTACGTGAAATTTTTTGTTCAGACATTCGGGGCCGTTCATTCAGATCAGGATGCAGGAATTCATATTCTGATACTGCGGTTCTTGGTAATTTGAATTTTTGCATCCTGGTCGGAATGAATGCCGTGGATATTTGAACAAAATAATGCTGTATAGGCTAAAATGTGGGCAAAAAAATGTTTGGTTCACCCAATACTGATGTAATATTTCCGGCTTATTCTGAATCTGCAATAAAAAAGATGGCTCTGCATTTTAAATTTCAATGTGATAATTAGATCATTCTGGTCCCAAAATATAATGAGCTCATTGGATTCCTTTGCGAAATAACTTAAAACTCCAGTCTCTGAATACCGATTTTCCACCTCTGCTCGAAATAAATTCACCGTTTCAAGACCACCCGTTATAATAATTATTATTATAAGAGAAAGGTGAGTTCTCGATATTCATAATGATTTCTTACATTAGCTTGATCAAATGTTTGAGTACAAGAACATAGGCACCGAACCGGAGAAAATATTATGAGGTCTAATATTAGATGCCAAAATAAATAGTCAAGAAGTATTTGACATATCATCTGCATAAAATTGTCTTGAATTTTTCTCACATATTGGTGAGATATCGTCAGCAAATATTACTGCCACATTCTAAGCTATATCTTTGGTGTACACTATATACACAGAAGTTGTCCTTAAATAGAACCTTGCTTGACATCATTCTTTATTTAGTTGGTTATCCTAAGAACAAGGATCTCACGATACACACTAGTCAAGCTCACGGACCACGACAATGTGATGACCAATCTTGCGAGTTCTATGACTAGTCTGAAAAATGACAACACACAAATAGGTAGATATGCCCTACTTCTGTGTCCCATTCCATCTTTATATAGCAGCTTGTCATATTCATTAAGTTTTCAAATTATCCTTGAACTCAATAATATATAATCAATTCAATAGGTCGAGTGGAACCAGTGACAATAATATGAAATGTTTCAAATGTTGATATGCATTGAATATTTTTTCAGGACACATCAAACTGATTTCATTTCCTTTATCAGAAGTTGGTATTCAATGAATTAATTGAACAAATAATGAATAAACATAATCTTCTTTCGTGTGCACTGATCTTACGAAGGAATGATTTTTCGAAGGAATGACCTTTCGGTATATTAATTCAAATTAGTCATGAAGTGAACAAACTCACAATTGACGATTCTTCAATTATTTTGTAACAGCTTATGTAATGGACTCAATAACTGCTACAAATTAATGAGTACTCCTATGCAATGGTTTCTGAGAAGAAGGCCGTTTATAATAATAATAATTTTATTTTGACGATGTTCGTAGTAGAAAACTGCTATGTGGGTGAACATAAAACATATTCGTCATTGTTAATTTTATAAAGTTTCCTTTCTAACGAAGTGTATTTCACATTGCCTTCTGTTACTCATCGTCCTGTAGAATCTTCTCAATTCTCTTTGTCTGTCTCTTTGTCTTTAACCAATGTTTCACGTTCTCCCCTGTGTCCACTGTACTTTAGTATTATCCATCTATCATGAAACAGCAGTTACTTTTTCTGGTCTCTGTAGACTCTATATCATTTCCGTGTGCGTCGACGCTGACAAATTATCTTTGTTAACTCGTGAAATTTGAGCTTCATGATTTTCGATATCTTCATTTTTATGTTCCCTTTTTGTTCACATGTTCAATACTTAGTCTATAGGCTAACAGAATATTTTTTGCATGCTAAAACTTCTTCAAGTTAGAATTACGAAATGAGTTTCCAGCAATCCCAACCTCTGTCTGTAATCGAATAACTCTGAATGTTTTTTCTGTGATCAATATAAAATTGTTCATAAACTGACATTCTGCGTCAAAAAATCCTTTGAATAATTTTAAGAAGAACGTCAAAATTCGAAGCGCTATATGACCTAACACTTCCAATTCAAAATGTCTGTTGATATCGATTCTAAACCGAAAAAGGCGAAGTCATGTGTTCCCATCTCAATTCTGAAAGAAAGATTGCAGAAGAAAATTCTTCGTGACAAGAAAATTCTAGCAGAACGACAAAGTCTGGATTCTTTGTTTTCATTGAACTCTAATATTTATGACTTGTTGGATGCTCCTCAATATAATCCTTCTTATGATGCGAAAAGAATATGTCATTTATCGGAGAAAGTGACGAAAAACTTATTGAGATTGCAAGATTCAACCGAAGGAAACTTTATCAGAAGAGAAAAAGATAAACAACACGGGGACAGTGAAAATATGAAAACCAGAGAAAAATTGAATAAAGAAGATATGCATTTCAAGAAGCAGAAAGAAGAAAAATCCAAGAAAACTGTTAAACATGTAAGAATCGATAAAACACAAGAAAAAATCATAAGGGATAGTTCTATTTGGTTAGGTTTTCACAGGGCAGCTGGTGAGAACTTCCTTCCGTTATTCGATTTTCTATGTAAAGGAATTTTGTTTCTACTCATGATATTATATATAACAAATCATATTCCATGTCCAACATGTAACTCTGGATACTGATAGTCCATACACTCGAATGATTTTTCTTCGCCGAATGAATTTATCTATAGAAACACTTTATTCTTCTTCATTGTGAAATACTTATGTCGAATTCTTATGAAATCTTATTGATTAAAGATGAGATCTCATCATAATTTTCAGTATTTTCATCTGTTCATAACTAGTATTTCAAGTTTATTCTTGCATTCATTTTCAAGATGAATTCTAGAAGCAGATCCACTAGGTTCCCCATATATGAATGGTTTCGGCGATGATTTGGAGTCACTTTTTCTTCACCTCTCATTATACTTATTAATCGGAATTGACGAAGCCAATATTAACCACCGAGCGATATTTTCAGTTTATAGTTGGTGGAGAGTTTTGAAGCATATGAAAGAAATCTGCATTCATGGTTATGTTGAGAGGGTTGCTTTTATAAGGTATTAGCTATATCTTCAATGAGTCTCATCAAGCTGTTACTCTACTCCATCGTTTTTGAATTTATTAGTAGAAAGAGGTGTGATAAGCCTTATTCTCACCAAGTTGAATTTGCATTTAATTTTTATTTATGATACTTGAATCTTAACGTTTTGTCGTATCAATCATCATTTGAGATTTTTCTGTGTCAAATTGATATAGATAGAGAAAGAACAGAAGAATAATTCTGCTGACCATCCACAATTTGGTTCTGAATCTTTATGAGATCATGATACCAAAACTTTAAAAATTTATCACGAGAAAAATGTAATGAAGAAGCTGTCAGAAATACATACACAATGCTATATACTTCCAATACAACAAATTTAGAGCTCATAACAAGAAACCAGGTAGTAACGCTCTGGTAAAGTTCTTCAAGAACCACACCAAGAGCTGTTGTTGTACTAAATACCGCATTTATTCCATTTTGAGCTTGTCTTGAACGATATTCATACAGAATATCCCATAATTAGAACCGAAAACTTCTACTGGATGATCTAGAAATTATTGTGACACTTCGGATACGAATCGTCTGAAAAAACGGCCTCACCTCAAGTGTTTAAACTTTTACACATTGGCTAATATCAGAAATACGCATAAGAAAGTTCAAGTACATATTTTTCTCTCAATTAAAAGCCTTTCCTAATTTCACAAATTTCACATCAAATTCATACCCTTTGATATATATTTTTGAATGATGGTGCTCTTGTGTGACTCAGTTGCAGCGATTTTGGGAATGATCGATTCGAAATTTCATCTTCGTTCACTACTCAATGTTAGAATCATCAAATATCAATTTTATGTGCTTGATTTCAATAATATAATGAAAGCTTCGCTTATCAAAGACTTCATCAGTTAATCAATGAGATAATTTCCGAAGGCTCTAGCTCTTTAACGAAGTATTTTTGCATTGTATGATTTCGGTCGAAAGTGTCCTAAATAATATCTAGAACATCAATAGATGTTTGTCGTCCTAACTTTGAGACACCCAGTATATTTGACTTTCTGAATAGCCTAGATTCAGTTATGATTTTTAATATGATAAAGCCTGTATTATCTCAACAGCTGAGTTGAGCATGCATATCAATGAATACTGCTATAGACGACATACCGCTCTATAATGTCCATTTGGAAATTTTGTTTCAACTGCTCTTGAATTTGAGATGACATTGAAATTTCGATAGCATCAATAGAAAGTACTGACAAAACTGCCTCAAGGATGTTTTCATTCAGAAAACATTGTCATCATCTGCGGAAGTTATAACGACTTATAATAATTGGTAAAATTAAAAAAATTTTCTGCAGCACGAAAATTAGACGCTGCAGCGACTTGAGGTATTCAGCAATTCATCTTTTTCAAAAAACGAAAACATGACAGTTATATCACTATTTTGCATGTCCATCAATTTAAAAGATGTAGTGCTAAATAATCGGAATCTGACCACCCTCAACCATTTCTTAATTTTTTGTTTTTAAGAAAAACATCCTAGGTTTTCTCGATGGCTGATAAGTCATCTTGTTCGTGAAAAAAAACTCACAAAGGGCATGCTAAGCACGGGGACGACCGAAGGTGCCAAAAAATATTCCAAATTCAAATATGTGCATGCTAAAAACTTGGACCGTTTCACCTCGAAATTTGCCTCACTTCTTGCAGCACACTCCGGAAAACGGCGGGCGTTCGGACCGTCGAATCTAATATACATTTGGATTTCCGCCCGGCTCGGAAAAATTGAATTTGGCAGTGGTCACCGGATTTTGCGGAATATTCATCCTTTCGTGCGCTGACCGGGACAATGCAGACTATCTTTGTTCGATTTGTTGCTTCGGACGATGTTAATCATTTCCCCTGAAAAACGGGTCTTTTGAGCGAGCCCACATACATGAAATGTATAACGAAACATGTGGCGTACTTTTTTGGTTTTGTTGCACGTTCGTATCTTTTGTTACGTCGGTCTTTTTTCGATATTTATGGATTCATAACGGGATGCTCCAATATGATGAATTCCCCATTGGGAAAAATCTGTGAATCGGATCGTATCCTGGAACCGCTCCGATTCACATTTTTTTTTATTGGGAATTTTCAGGGTTCTCCGGAATGTTTCATACAGTCACCTAAGTGCTTGAGGCAGTGTCACCTATGGTTTATGTTTACAAGTCCACAAAAACTATATATTCAGGGCTGTCCATAGAGGGTTGGCAAGGTAGGTTTTCGCCTAAGGCGCCAAGTTTAAGGGGCACCAATTGACGCAAGGTCAAAAAATTTTTTGGAGCAATAATTCTAATAAGTCTTCAAGAATGCTGAAAAAAACAAATTTCGGAAGCCATATTTGATCAAAAGTAACTCATCATACTCATGAATATTCCGATTGATGCAGTTTTCTTCCACTGTAGTGACCACTAGCCGTTTTCAATATTTTTCAATACCTACCTCAATCGGGGAGCAGTTGAAATTTGGCAATTCATGTGGAATTTATGTGTGTTGCCTACCCTGATGTTGGAGATGAGTAGATAGGAACTTATCTCATTTCAACCTTTCTTTTCTTGAATATTGTCAGGTGAAATTTCAATTCTATAACCTGAAACTTTGTGAAAGCCGTCGCAAATATCTCCCACCCAGGTAAATTTTTTTTTCAGTACCAGATGATTCAATTCATCACTTTGTGAAATTTCAACCTTGTATTCGAAAAAGTATGGGATGTTAATAAAGTTCTTGGGCCCCTAGGGTTCAACTCGGACTAGTCTATACTATTTTATAATCCAGAAAACCTTTACACGGAATTTGGTATAATTCTGTGAGAAACTTTTCGACATTAGGCGCATATAACAAACACAAAAAAAAAAGCTGTGAAAGAAATAAACAATCGTAAAAAAACCCAAACATGAACCCAGCACAGCGAAATCTCTGAAAAAAATAAAAAACATAAGAGATAGATGACAGGATATGACCGATTCCCAAATTTAGCTGGTTGTCTAACTACAAGTAACTAAGAAGTGACATTACAAGCATTATGTGAAGAAGGTACATTCTTTCCTTATACAGTGTAACAAAAGTCTGCCGGTCCTATCGGTCGTGGTCTTTTAGATTCCAGGTCGCCTGCCACTACACTAAATTCGAGACTTATTTCAACTTCTAGTCCTAAATCAGACAAGCTCGCAGAATAAATGCTAGATATTATGAAGCGCACGCATCTGATGTAGGATCAAGAACTTGAATTAGTACCGAAACAAGCGTAGTGCCAAGCGGACTTAAACGTTATAGTTGACATATGAACATGCGCATTTGTCACTTTTCAGCGTTAACGTTAGCGTTAGCTTAACGCTAGTTTACGTTGGCCGTCAAGCTGACTAACGTTGATATCAAAAACTGACAAATCGCATGCGTTAATGTGAATTATTACGTCTACTTCTACAACCGAGAATTGAGACTCAACGTCCGCTTGAAGACCAGTTTTTGTATACCAAAACAGGGCTTCAAGCTGAGGATGACTCTCAATTCTCAGTTGACACCTTTGTAATACCGGCCCTCAAGTTACCTGGTATGACTCCAGTCTAATTACAATCTCAAACTAAGAATACCGCAAATGTAATCGAAATCTTCGGTTAAATAACTCCAAACAGAGCACGGCCAATGAGCTCGGATTCTTGTTAAAGTCATTATTTTCGGTCGTGAAAGCCTTATCCTATTTATTCGATGAGTGATTTTTCGTTCGAGAATTAAACCAATCAAGCGTATCTTCACTCGCAGTGTCTGAGACAAATCTATATAATAGAAGAGAGGCACGAGCGTAAAACTTCTACTTCTTATTATTCTTCCTTTCGATAGGACTGTGTCCTGTTTTTTCAACTTATTCGATGTCCTGTGATGATGAAGTTCAGGAGTCAGCACTCTTTTTTCAGGAGCCAAATCGTTTCAAGAAACTGTTGCCTTACATTGAGAAAAGAATCAACATTTCAATATTTCAATAGGAAGTTACCTACCTAAAATCATGTATGACTTGGAAGATGAATGAATTTAGTCATCTCACATAGTATCTTCTTGATGTTTCTTCTGTATTAATTTTCACCTTCTTTCTCTGAGATTAGGTATACCTACGTATATTCATGAGTAGATAAGAAGAAATCCCCGATTGTGAAAGTCTCATTATTTGTTCTTAGCAATGAGGAAGTCATTCTGAGTGCCCTAATTCTCAATCAGAAATGCCTTCACCATAAGAGCAGGAACGAGGACGCTGTAAAACGACTAAAAGAGCAGTCCACTCCGAGAATATATAGGTCCAACGTTAAATTTTCATAAGAGTCGCGATATCTCCATTACCAACAGAAAGCAAATACATCCCACAGGAGCCGTATTGCTTCCACATATGTGTAAGCTGCTCATTCGCGATATCACGGCAGATATTTCCTGCATGAGTTCGGCCTTTTAGTTTCATATTTATCCAAGGTGGGGTAGTGAGCACGCCATACCTAATTAGGACCCGCGAATATCAGCAGATTCCGCCCGACGACCATAATAAATACACAGATAGAATGGGATACTGTTTTATGCTCCTGCTGCAGCAGCCATCCCGTCCTGCTGATTATAGTTATCGAGGAAGCCGGTTCCGGATTATCCGTCCTTTGTTTCCTGCGCCGCCAGTCCTGATGGTAATAGAAACGGTAATGGAGGATTATTCTAGTAGCAGAGGGTCCAGAGCACCCGCCTCTATTTTACCATGCGAGGTTATCAGAGATTATGACCTTTGAAGATTGGAAATTGAATCGTTTTCCTAGACGTTATTTTTTTGTCCCTCTCAGTCTTTTGTCTTTTATGTGTTTTGTAGATGTTAATCTCGCTCTTGACATTGTCGTTGAGAGGATTGTGATTTCAATTATTCGACATCATATTTTCATTGAAGTTTGGATCGAGTGAGTTAGCATAAGTAATTGATGAAAGAGATGTGTCATTTCAAATGACAGATTGATAGTGCCTTTTTCCATACAATAATGATCTTTGAAAAGAAAGGTAGGAAGGGAAATAAGTACGTCTACCAAGTCAATCCAGTTTTATTCGTTAGACTTTCCAAATTCAATCTCTCTTGTGAAATCTTTGTTGACAGTTTGAAATCGAACATAGAAGTATGAGAACCCAAGCGCGCATCTCAAGATTCACTCGGGCGCTGCGGATTAATATACATAAGGATTCCTTGTACCCCGTTGAGTACCCTCAGCAAATATGAGCGCCCTATATACAACACCCTGTACAGAATAAAGGATCAGATTAGTCGAAAAATTGATCATCGGGCATTCTCCAGAGCGACAGATTGATATAGAGTGCGTTGAAAACATGCTGAGAATTTTATTAACCTCTAATCTGACTATTTGAGAGTGACGAAAAGATAGGGGAGGGCTCCAGATTTGTGAAAAAATCGTCCTGTTAACATTCCCGAGCGTGGCCAATTTTTTTATTCTGAATGAAATAATTCAAATGGTACAAAAAAAAAAATTCTGACAATTCCCTCCAGCCAAAATAACAGAAATTTGTCCAGAAAGTTCAAAGAGTGCATCAACATAATGTCATTTTGACAATTTTCAGAATTTGTCGTAGTTTTGGTTTCCGACAATTTTAAAATTTTTTTTTATGATGTGTCGTTTATCGATGGGAGATGGTTTCATTTCATAAGAGTCCTGTGGCGTTCTTCAGATATCTGAAGGTTTAAAAAATCGAATTGGAGGTTTGAAAAGCATTCACAATGAGAAATGTTCACAGGTATAAAAAATCGATCGAAACTTCGTCACAGTATAACCTATATGTATATGAAATCACTAGTTTTTGTTTCAGTCGAAAAGACCTAGTAGTTCAGATTTTACAACCCCGTGAATATTCAATTCCTCGCAGCGATGTGACGTCATACTACATTCGCAAATCGCACTCCGTGAGACGAGAGGCCCTTATATTGCACCCGGCTACGTACTGAACCTCGTTGGGTGTAAAGTGTCGTCACACGGATCCATCGAACTCATGTTCATAACTCGATATCTCGGGCGCTATTTGAAGTATTCAAATAATTTTTGGACACAATATTTTCATTTTCTACGGAGAAAAGGAATATGTAGAAATTGAAAAATGTGAACATTCCTCATTATAGAGCCAGAATTCAAGAATTTCATATTTAGTTATTGAAGGAATTCTGAAGGAAACGGGTGATTACGTTTCAAAATTAGCCAATGAACATGGTGTTCATGTGAGTCTCATCCGAAATACGCCCATGGCAACAGAGAAAAGTCTTCGTGAAAGATAAGAATTATTGAGGAGTTATGCTTAACCATAGTTGTCGAGACCATCACTATATTTATATATCTTATTGTGAAGCGCCAGAATATGTCATAACGATTTTTTTTCACCTTCAAAATATCATTGCGGTGTTGCGTCGTATCCCAATCGTGAGATTATTAAACGAGAGATATTTTTCAGGTGCGATTGAGATTCGGTTAGAAAATCTGACGCTCTCTATAAAATTCTTTTTTTTATTCTTTACATTCACTCACGCTCAACCCCACCGGTCAAATGACCAGATTGAGCAATATTCATCATAAGACGCGCTAGGATTGTCCATGTAACAGTTTTTTTCTACACTTTTGAAAGCCTATGGGTGGGTTTCACAAAACTTGTGCATTAAAAAACCTAACGTGAATTCGATCAAATGCAATCACTCGTTTTGAAATTTCAAAGAATCGGGGTGGCTCCAATTGATTCAACGGTACAAACAAAGTCTTGTCTAATCCTTTGACGCTCGAGTTGATTCAAATTTAGAATAGAGGGCTTCCCAACTATAAGAAGTGGTATCTCGGGAAAATTGGAATCACAAACATTATATTCATCCGATGAGAAAAACAGAAATAAAATTCACAAACAAGAGATATAATTAAGTAGCTGTCGGTATCACATTATGATATTTTGTGAAAATTATGATGTTAAATTGAATTTGAATACCTACTACATGAAATTATCATTTTCGGGTATAAAGACTCAGAATCGACAATTTGATCATGGATTATTTGTATGCAGAATATCGAACCTTCACCTGTAGTTGAGTGGGGAGCTAACCCCCACGAGTCAGTAAAATCTTTCAATTTTACTTTTTCCAATTTTTGAATTCTTCTGATCAATCTGATATTACTCAACCCATTACAGCCCATTGGCAACTTAAGTTGCCACCACTCATTCGACTACCTACTGTGCGCATGCGCGTAGTTTCAGGTGTTTTATTACTTAGATTTCCTCAAATGATATCTCCTGCCTCATATAGCACAAAAGTCAATCATATATTGTCATACAGTAAGTGTGCATATTGTTATGTAAGCTAGCCTTAAGAATTCCATAAAGTAATGTGAGTAACCTCAGACGATGTCCGAGGCATCAACAGGATGTATAGAGTCAGCATATTCCTATTTCAGATTGCAGAACAACGGAATAAGTTAGTTAGATATTATTCATTATTATTCAGACCTTCTTCAAATAAACTTGCTTCTAGAAATAAAGTTGTTTTTTTAAAAAAGTGATCTCAGAGTGTAAAAACATAATTGGCGACGAGGATGGGATTTTACTAGTGCTTCCCAAGAAAAGTAGATGCACGTGAATACCAATTCTTTGAGTAAAATCCAAGAACCGAGATTTTGTTAGTGCGACGTTACCTTCGACAGAATAACCGAGTACGAAAAGAACAATCTCAAACGATACTGGTGTGATCGATCCAATCAAGTGGCGTTGCTGAATCCCTTAGCAGACAAGGAGTACCAACCCGGACTGGATGTGGATCCAGTCCGGGTAACCAGGTGTGGACCTGGTTACCCTCGAAGATTACCCTTAGGAGTTTGGTGGTAGCATCCCAGACACGAGGTTGAAAACAGAAGTCAAGTAAGTTAGGCTGTTTAATAATCCCAGTTTTTTCCTATCCCTGGACCAAAAGATAGAGACCACATTTTTATTTATTTTATTATTTTTCTATAATCATTGAGTCTTTAATAGAACAATTTAACTCTTTGAATATCAATTCAAATAAAACATTGAAAATGGAATCTGTAATAGATCTTAGTACAGTAAAATACTTCGGAGAATTATTACCTAGATTTAATGGTAACCCAAATGAGTTACAAACGTTTCTTTTAGAAGCAGAAAATTTTATGAGTCAATTCGGAAACACAGACAATGAGTTGATAAATAAATATAGTTTCGCAACTATCAAATCTAAATTGATAGACCAAGCGAAGACAATAATATATTCAGGACCATCCTGCAATTCATGGACTGAATTAAAACATATTTTAAATAGTAAATTTGGTTTCAAAATAAATTTTGATGTGCTACAAAGCGAATATCAATATATGAAGAGAAAACCAAAAGAGTCATTATCAGACTTCATTGAAAGAGTGAAAGCAATTAAATTACAATACGATTATCAAATTCAACTACAAGGACTTTCCGCTCTTGAAGTTAATGTTTATAGAAACCTCTCAGACAAAATTGGAAACACTGTTTTATACAATAACGTGGATGAAAATTCCAGAAATTTAATAGATCTACAACCAAAATCATTTGACGACACATGCAATTTATTAGAGAACAGAGAAATAAAACGACAGCAGCTCTATTTACCGACAATTTCAAAGACAACCATATTTAACCCTTCCGTGGTAACAAACGTACAACCAACTCAAAATAATTTTCAACAACCTTCGACCAGTAGAGTATTCCCCTCTCAACAGATACCGTTAAGATTTAACAAAGTACCAGAACCTAAATTTGCGACTAACAATCAAGTTTTCGGAAAACCACGCGATGTCTTTAAACCTAACCCAAATCAACAAATAAACCGACCAAAACCAGAGCCTATGTCCATAAGAACTAGAGTATACCCTATGAAACGACCCGCGAGTAGTCAAATTCGCCAAGAACCCCCAAATAACAGACATTATTTCAGAAAAACCGGACCTCCAGAATTCGTGTCCGAAGAACTTAATACTAATACGGAAACCCCAGAACCTGACGAACTTACAGTATTTACAGAACTAGACGGTCAAGATGAAATAGTTTATGAGAACGAAATTGATGACGAACAAGACGAACAAGAAAATCAAAATTTTCAAACAGTAGCCTACCAGCAACCCATGACTTAAATTTTACAAAAAAACATCTTGCCTCTTTACCATATATCAAACTTGAAAATCCACCTTGCAAACTATTGATTGATAGTGGTAGTTCTATGAGTATAATCGACCCAGCTGTAGCTTACAGTTTATTTCCTGAAAACATTTATGAAGAACATTCATATTTCAGAACAGCTGTAGGTAAAGATTATAGTAAGTACAAAGTAGCGTTTCCTCTTTATTCATTTGGCCTCGAAGAAACATACCCCTTTGTGATTTATAAATTCCACACCCAATATGACGGCGTTATAGGAGCCAATCTATTGAAAGACTTAAAATTGAAAATCGATTGGAAAAATCATGAACTAGGAAATGATATAAAAACACAAAAATTTTATCTTCAACAGACCAGCCAACATGAAATTATTCCTATAAATTTAGACCATTTAGATAAAAATATTCGAAACCAATTGACAAAAATCTTACAAAGTCATAAACAAACCTTTCAGTTACCAAATCAACCATTGAATTTCACTCATCGAGTTAAACATAACATCCGAACTATTGATGAGAATCCAGTGTACGTAAAAAGGTATATATACCCGGAGATCCATAAACAAGAAGTTAAAAATCAAATTCAAGATATGTTGAATAAAAATATTATTAGACCAAGTATCTCTCCTTGGTCATTTCCTATAGTAATCGTACCCAAGAAAACTGATCAGTCTGGCAATAAGAAATGGCGGATAGCCATAGACTATCGAAAATTAAATGAAAAAACGATTGACGACAAATTCCCTATCCCTAACATCGATGAATTGTTAGATCGACTGAAAAATGCAAAATACTTTAGTGCCCTAGACTTGGCTAGCGGCTTTCATCAAATCGAATTAGATAAGGAATCGATTGAAAAAACAGCATTTGCTACAGATGAAGGACATTTTGAATTTTTAAGAATGCCCTTCGGTTTAAAAAACGCACCATCAACTTTTCAGCGTGTCATGAATCAAATCCTGAAAGCAGTAATTAATAAAATATGTATAGTATACATGGATGATATACTTATTTTCTCAGAAACTCCAGAAAAACATCTAGCGGATATCCAAACTGTTTTACAGCTTTTAGAAAAAGAAAATCTCAAAATTCAATTGGACAAGTCTTACTTTTTCCAAAAAGAAATCGTATTCTTAGGATTCAAAATTTCGGAAAAGGGAATCGAACCAAATCCTGAAAAAATTGATATAATCAAGAATTTTCCTCTTCCTAAATCAACTAAAGAAATAAAATCGTATCTAGGAATGATAGGATACTATCGGAAATTTATCCCGAACTTTTCTAAATTGACAAAACCTATGACTAAATACCTGAAAAAGGATAGCAAGCTTAATATTCACGATCAGGAATATATAGATGCATTTCACTCAAGCAGAAATCTGCTTATAAATTATCCGATTCTGCAGCTCCCAGATTTCAACAGACCTTTTGTCCTTACAACTGATGCATCCCAGTACGCTATAGGCGCTATCCTATCCCAAGGAACACCCCCAAATGACCTACCTATTGCTTACACGAGTCGAACCTTAAATGAAGCAGAAATCAAATATTCGACAATAGAGAAAGAACTTTTAGCAGTAGTATGGGCCACGAAATATTTTAGACCTTACCTATTCGGTCGTAAATTTACCATCTATACCGATCATAGACCTTTGACTTGGTTATTTTCTCTAAAAGATGCATCTTCACGATTGATGAGATGGAGAATAAAATTAGAAGAATTCAACTTCGAAATTAAATATCGAAAAGGAGCCAACAATAACGCAGATGCAATCTCTCGCATAAAAATAAATGAAGTGAACATAAACGAACTCTCGGATGATGATGACATAGATGCTGAATCGCTCATTCCGCAGATAACGCATGAAGACCTCGAATTATCGCAGAAAGAACTTGACGAAATCACTAAAGCATGTACGGGAGATACCCAAGAAGAACAATCTTCTCCTGAAACTATTCATAGTAATGCAGAAAATCCAATTTTAGAAATACCATACACTGAACGATCTCTTAACGCGTCAATGAACCAAATTATATTTCAGAAAGCCAAATCTTACAAAGTTGAGAAATTGAAATTACATGAAAATACTCGCATTAGACTTATTGCATCTATTAACATACCGGACGACTTCACAAAATTTCTTAAGGAATATGTCAGTCCGAATAAACAGTACAGTTTATACTTCAAGTCCAAAGAATTAGAAGAAACATTTTTGACGATGACACAAAAGACATTCAAAGCTAACGCTTTTTCTTTCAAAATATCTAATATACTTCTAGAAGATGTAGAGGAAGAAGAAATTCAGCAAGAAAAAATTAAATTATTTCATGAAACTAAAACCACGCATAGAGGATTTCAAGAAAATTTGGAAAGTATAAAAAGACGATTCTATTGGCCCAAAATGGACAAAGATATCAGAGCTTATTTCAACTCTTGCGAAATTTGTCAAACCCAAAAATACGAAAGACAACCAAACAAATTAATTTTCAAAAGCAACCCAATAGGAGAAAAACCATTTTCTCATCTATACATTGATACTATTGTCATGAACAGAACACCCTGTTTGACGATAATTGATTCGTTTTCGCGACATGGTCAATGCTATATTCTAAATTGCAAGACTGCAACTGAAATTGCCAATCAACTTATCAGTTACTTTTCCAACCACGGTGTCCCAGAAAAAATAACGTTCGATAACGGAACAGAGTTCAAAAACCAAATCATTCAAGATCTAGCCGAGACACATAAAATATCTCTCCACTATATAACGAATTACAACCCCACATCCAACGCCATAGTTGAGCGGTTTCACTCTACGCTAATTGAACAAATTAGAGTATTAGATGAAAAGAATATGTCTTTGACAGAAAAAATGAATCGAGCACTTTTAAGTTATAACAATTCAATACACTCCTCGACATATTACACACCCCTACAAATTGTCAAATCAGACCTTAATTATAGCACGCCCGTTGAAAAATCAACACATGAAAAGATTTCCGAATACATTCAGCAATATCGTGAGAATATGAGAGAAATTTCAGATCATTTGAACTCACGTAAAGAAAAACAAAAATCCAAATTAGATCAAATCAATCAGAACCGACAGCAGAATACAGACCTAGATGAGTCAAAGCCAGCGTATTTAACTATACCAAGAAAGGCAAAGCTAGATCCAAAATTTAAGAACACCAAGATTAAAATCCTAGACGATATTCGTATCAAGAATCCTGACTCTCAGAAAATATACCACAAGAATAAAATAAAGCAGAGAAAGTAATAATTCCTTTTTTTCTCTCTTTCAGAGCTGAAAGAAAATGAAAACCTCACTTTTCCTTATTCTATTCTTCTGTTCTACTCCTCAATCATTGAAATTTGAAGAGATCAAACATAACGTCATTCCTTTCTTTGTTGACAAAACTTGAGTGTGAGTCGAAACACACACTGATGTACCACTACAACTTGAATAACATAAGTAAAATATTAAACGATCATTATGTTTTGGTTGACCAGCTAAATTCAATCAGTTCTAATATGATGGTCTCGAACTATGTAGAATCGATTAAGATCCAAATAAAACAAAATAAGATCCTTCTTAATAACCTATATACTCCCCGGCAAAAACGAGGTTTAGTAAATGTTGGAGGACATATAGCCAAAGTTCTATTTGGTACACTTGACACTGATGATGAATCCTTGTATTTGAATTATTTTCACTCCTTTGAAAACAAAATTCAGTCATTAAAAACGGAACAAAATCAAATCATAAGTGTTGTGAGATCTATGACAACCAAATATTCCAATGCAACGAATCAAATAATACAAAATTATAATCATTATCGACTAGTTCAAAACGACATAAATCGACTCATTCTTACACAGTTCGAAGAGTTGACTATAAATAGGATCCTGACAGAAATCAACACAGCTATCAGCTTTGCGAGACTTCACCTCCTACACGAAAGTATTCTACCCTCAGATCTATTTTTCGATTTTGTCAACTCAACCGATTTCATGAAACATCTCTACTATTTTAAAGATTTCTATTCTGTTTGTTATACTTCAGTAAAAATAAGAAATAAAGATGTGATCTTTATAATTGAAGTACCATTGACCTCTCCAAATCCCTTGGATACATATTACCTCCAATATGTCCCATACCAAAATGTTACCCTTACCGAACAGCCTAAATACTTATTGGCCAAGGAAGAACAACTCTTATGGTCCATCAACGAAGAATGCCCCAAGGTGGAAGATTGGTGGATATGCCCACAGAATATGCTGCAACCAGTTCCCAGCTGCATGAAAGACTTAATTTATCGCAAAACAGAAAATTGCAAAAGACAACGTACGCAGTGCCGTGGCGATTTATTGAAGTTATCATCGGGAAAATTCCTTTCGACTGGTGATGTGCAAATCAGTGAAGTTTGTAATCAACATACGGAATATTACAAATTGAATGGAATTTATCTGATAGAAACCACATGTAACATAACAAATAATTTTAAGTTTTTCTATAATGAGGAAGTCTCAACTATTTTCCACAATGTACCCCTTCCAAGTATGAAAACTGAAACAATTGAAAATCTAACTATAACTGATTTATCCATTGACAATTCAACTATTCAAGAAACTGTTTTTAATTGGAAAATCCATCCCAATCATGTATCTTCAATTTATTTCACTTTTAATCTGATTATTATCTTAGTAATAGCATATTTTTTGTACAAGATCTTTATAGCAAAATTTACCAATATTGTGAAAACACATAAAAATAACTCAGCCATTAACGCTGAAGTCATTTCTTAAAAAGAGGGGACATGTTATGTAAGCTAGCCTTAAGAATTCCATAAAGTAATGTGAGTAACCTCAGACGATGTCCGAGGCATCAACAGGATGTATAGAGTCAGCATATTCCTATTTCAGATTGCAGAACAACGGAATAAGTTAGTTAGATATTATTCATTATTATTCAGACCTTCTTCAAATAAACTTGCTTCTAGAAATAAAGTTGTTTTTTTAAAAAAGTGATCTCAGAGTGTAAAAACATAATTATATATCGTTTCATTCAGAGTCATCTCCTGTGGTAATTCACCATAATGACCATCGATGAGAGTTTGTGATTATTTAAATTGATAAATGATATTATATATGTATTTTTTGCATCTATTGTATTTAATATGAGTATAGCAACATATTTCCGTACCACAATAGAATTTTCATGGAGTGTTTCATTTTTTGCAAACGTGCAAACTTTGATGGCAACTAAAGTTGCCAACGGGAACATACAACATCAATTTCGGCAATATTTAGATGTCTCGGTTTATGAAGATTTCGGCGGGTATGAACGTGAAAGATATTGCACTGGGTTAGTTCTCCATGAAATAAATGAACTCATCGAGAATGACGAGGGCATATCAACCCCTGTAGCTATATCTTCCCCTGATGAGCCTCTTGGTGCACATACAGATGAGAAGAAGTTGGTGATATTGATCATCTTCCTGTCTGTATATGGCTCTCTCAGATGGAAAAGCGATATTCGAAATTGAATGATGATCACGACTGGTCATTCAAGAGGAAAACCCATAGGGATAGTATAGAGATAGTATCTGGGCTAGAACCATACAGAGGAACCTGGACCTGGCACTTTTCCACAGAAAAGAGCTCGATCTAAACGCAATAAGCGTCAGCGGCCTTTATTATACCCGAATCTAATTCGATAATTTATTCACCTCAGTTGATTTGCTGAAAGAACTAAGTTCCAGAGTTGATGTTTACTGTACACAAGGCTGGATACATTATCGCCTTGGTCAGAATATTCCTCTATCTCTTGAAGAGTCAGTGTGTTTTTTTCATCCTGAAGTTCTTTGGCAGTTCCCCAACGACCAATGACACCAGGAGTTCGATCTTTTCTAGAATCCAGACCTTCTCTCGAATGAATCAGAAAAAATCGAACAGATTATTTCATCCAAAAGGATCAGGATGAGTATCGCCGCCGTGGGATCTGTGGCAGGCGTACCATTTTTCATGCCAAAAATGCGAGGTTTCACTCCACCCTGATGAGTGTATCAAGATTTCTCATGGAAAATGAATATTAATATTCAATACCATACAATGAAAAATATTACAATTTCGATAAAAATAAAATTATTTTTATATCTCAGTTGTATTTCAATTTGAATAATTTATACATGAATCTTCCCAGTGGCAACTAAAGTTGCCACTTGACAACAACTATCCTACATATTCGATCATTGTTTTTATGAAAGAATATCATTTTTTGTGTCCTCAAGGTACATCATACCAAATTTCACATGAAAATCTCCACGGGGGAATTATGGGCTTTAATGGGTTAATCAAAATCTCCCTACGCTTCCATATCTATAGCCCAAATATTAAACGGACCTTTCAGTTGGAATTTCAGCGTATGGTTGGAAGAACCAGGTGGACTCTGTTTGTTCGAAATTAGGTTGTGCATATTTTGTTATAAGGTGCCTGAAGCAGATTCTACCAAGAAAATCTCTAATCTGCGTATATTTTGCAGTTGCCTATTCTCATCTGAGCTATAACGTTGTGTTCATCACACAGAAAAGATCATTAGACTCATTTTCAACCTTTCACCTATGGAGTCCTGTCGACCCTGCTTTATTACAGAAAGATTGTTGAGTATTCCCTGCATCTTTATACTTGATTTTTTTATTGTATATTAAAAGAAACCTAGGATCACTGAGAAAATGCTCTGTATTCTCTGTATTCCAAAACATAGAACAACAAAATTCGAGCACTCACCCACGTACTGTGGCATCAAATTGTTTAAGCATCTACCTGAGAGGCTGAAAGTTTTGGAGTACAGAAAATTCAAGAGAGAGATAAAAGAGTTGTTACTCGTTAATTGTTTTTATAGTGTAAGTGAATATTTGAATGCTGCTATTGTATGATTTTTTTAGATTGTTGTTTGGTGAAGTTATTACACTACATTTTTACTTTCTTGCTAGGATGTCAATTTACTTTTGTAATCATTTTGGTTTTTTATTATTATTATCTTAAGAGGATCCTCGTTAGGCAGAGAAGTGCCTACAATGTGTGGCCAAGAGTTCGATTCTTCTTAGAATTAAGTGTCAGTTTGCTAACTTGCAGCCAGAGTTTGATCCTAGCAAAGTCTTCCTCTGCTTTCGATGTTTATTGTTTTGCAGAAGACCTTCAACTTTCAACTAAAACTAAACCATCTAGGACTATTCCTGTTTCCAAGGAAAAAACGGAATACAAAAAATTTTTGCCTGGCTTATTGGGTCAACGTCAAAATCATAGTTTCATTTTCAAAGTCCACGTTTATTGACACTTTTTAAAGAGTCCTTCATCACACCATACCTTTGGGACCATTTTTTTCAACTTCACAGAAACATTTTTCTTTTAAAATTTCTGTACCAGAGGCAGAGAAAAAAGTCCAAGTTTCAGAAAATGCAGGATCATCCCAGTTGCAAATTCGAGGGATTTATCTCCAATTATAAGTATTCCAATTTCATAAACAAGCTGCAAGCTTTTAGAACCAAACCAGAAAGGATGAAAATTAGAAGTTGGAGTACTCTTCCATGCTAAGCGCTCGTTTTTCATTTAATCACTGGCAACTCCATCCGGTCCATGTGTCCGATAGCCCACCCGAAAAAATCCGGTAGGTGCGGCCGTGCATCCCATACTTCAACCTCAAGTTATTACCGCAATAAAACGCCGCGAAATATGTGTCCACTCAGCATCATATTTTCAAATCTGTACCGGATGCGATGCTGAGGATTGTTGTTTATTTACGGTCGGGTGCGTAGGTATGCTCAGGCGGCGTTGGCCGGCATCAGATGACGTATGGAGCCGCCATGTTGATAACAAGTGGCATTTGCTCGCACCTCGGCTTCCGCCCTTTTGTGGAGCGCTCCACATAAGAATGGCCCCCATAAATCGACGGTGTGGACAGGGCGGGGTGACGTCCAATGTCCATTCCGGTGCCGGAATAAATCAAGCGGGCATCGCGGCTTCGGGACCGGAAACTGAAAGAAGCAATGAGGTTATCATTTTCCGGTGTTTTAGTGGAGTAGACGCTTCGTTGTCGTCGCTGCAACTGTTGGAGGTCGCTGTGTTGCTTGGGGATGCTGCATCCCTTTTGATATTACTGTGTGGCTAGACAGTGAGGAATTGTGTCCTATAAAACGTTAACCCTGAACCTCGAATATGAATCGGCTTTTTTTTATTCCTGGTTTTATCAAATGGCCAGAAATCTTCGTGGTGTTTTTTTAATAGATACGCATGAATTTATTTTCTCAGATAAGTCTCTCTGAAAAACTGTATTCTCAGATGAACTAATGAGACACTTGCCGTACTGAATTCACATGGACGGATAATTTTTCTTTTAGGGTCGAGTTCTATCGATATCAGTGGAAACCGCTCAATCTTCATTGAGCTGAAATCTTATCGAAATACAATTGGCAAGAATATCGATATCATTGCGACATTTGAGTTCGAAAAGACGTTCTCACGTCTAGAATGCTATGAGACAAATATCTGCAGATAACTGTCGTGCATTTGTAACGAATCGAACTTCGTCAGTTAAAACAGTGTAAATTTTCCAGCTATTTCCAAATTCAAACACGAAGTTTTCGTACTGTGACGAGGTGAACTTCGTTACCATAATCATCCAGTATATTTTCTTACAATTTTTAATACAAGCATTAAATTATTTCGAGTTTTGTATCGTGAAAATCTCAGAAACCGATTTCAAATTCCTGCCTATGTAGAAAAACTTATGTTCGCCGTGGTCGGCGATGTTATCTATCCCATATGTGTTTTTTTCGCACATTGATTTGACAATATTCGAGACTCGACATAATCCCTCTTCAGCCAAGGCTATAAATTCGACGGTAACAATCGGAGCGTCAGTTGGAGTTTTTTGAGTTTTTGGGTTCATTGAAGTCTTTTCGATTTTTCGAGTTTTCCGAGTTTCTTAGTTCTCCGATAGCTTCAGGATTTGTCTCAGAGTTTCGTTCTGTTTTAATTTCTCGTATTCACCTGCGCGCGCTAGAATTTGCATTCTTCCTCGTTCAGACGTGAATTTCGGTGTTTCCGACGAGTGAAATAAGACTCAAGCGTTTTGTTAGGACCAGAAATATACAGGATTGGTAGGACCCATTTTATTCACCTGTCTACGTGGCCAGCAACTTTTCCTGTACTGTTCGATAAGGGGGCGAGATCCATAATGTATACTTCTCATCATTGTTTTTTCAGTTTTTCTTCACGTAGTCTACGTTTAGGCGCCGGTGGTAGCCTAAAGTAGTACTCTTCCATCCTTCAGGTAGAGCCGGTCTCAAGGTCCTTGCTTGTGGTTTCACCTTAGCGGGACTTCTGAATAGACTCTTCAATCTTGAGGAAAGAGGGGCTAGTGCCTTAATTCCCGGGTAAAGTTTAAGGTTTAAGATATACACAACTTCTGTTCCCCAACTCATTTCGGCGGGTGCGCCAATAGAATTTAAACCTTGGTTGCTGTTACTCAGAATTTCTTCGTGAAGTCTAAGTTTAAGCCCTGGTGGTAGAGGTATCATTGTGTTGATACTCTTACATTCCTCAACAGAGGCGGTCTCAGGTTCCTTGCTTCTGGTTTCACCTCGTCGAGAACACTGAACGGACTCTGCAACCTTGAGGAAACGAGTGAATTGTCTTATATTTCCCCAGCTGTCATGCGACTTGTTTTATACCCTCCATTTCTACTCACCCTGTGTTGAATTCAAAGAGGACAATTTTATATCATTGAGTTTTAATTTGAAGTAATCCTTTCTTAACAAAATGTTGAAAGATACACATTTTCAAAGAAAGTGTTGCAATTTTTCAATTTTTATAACAATTTCAAACATTAAATACCTTATCAACTAGCAAACATACACAAACATCTCAAAATTAATAGCGTGTATTTTCACTTTTTCATCGCTTTTTCCATACGTGGCATACTTTCATTGCATTTCCAGAATTGCTTCTGGGGCAATATTTTCCCGTTTCTCAAGAAGGTCTGTTCGTAAATCGTGTAAGGTATTGGACTGCCAATTTCGAACATGTCTGCCTAGCATATCCCATACATATACAATTGGATTTGAATCCGAACTTCTGGCTGGCAACACCAATCGTTGAATATTCACTTTTTCCAAGTATTCTGTTACAATTCTTCTGCATTTACAGAAATTGTTGGGGAAATATTTCCCCAGATGCAATTCGTGAATGCATTGAACGTATTCCACGTCGTATGGTACAAGTGATGAGGAACCGAGGTGGAAATACATGCTATTAATTTGCAGATGTTTGTTTAATATTGCTGGTATTGAAATGTTTTAAATTGTTATAGAATTTTAAAAAATTCCATACTTCCCTTGAAAAGGAAAAGGATCAGACAAATTAAAACTTAATCATATCAAATTTAAGGCTTCGAATTCACCACAGGGTGTTTAGAAATGGAGGGTATAAAACGAGGGTTTTTTCTCCCTGTATGACAGATAAACTGCAGGTATTTTTGCAAAGGTAACTTCAGATTGATATGACAAGTCCCAATATTTTACCTTGTGAAAATTTCAACAGAATCACAGCACCACGAAAAAAGATACAGGGTGTTGAATTTGACAAATCCGGAATTCATTGACGGGAAGTGTATATTGAAAAAATTCTTATCGCAAATAAGTGCATCGCGCTTTTGTGATCCTCAAATTTTATTTGACTATTATGAATTGGTTGATTTCTCTGTATCGTTATCATTGGCGAATTAACACTATCATAAAATTTTTTACTATCATTATTTCGGAGTAAATCCGAAACTTTGAATATTCGAATCGAGATCTGAGTGAAAAGGCGAATGAGTTAAGTTTTTTCTTGTCTTCTTGTATTTGAGTAATAAATGATGACAATGTAACTGTTCGACATTTAAACGTATCCTAGAACTAGAATGTAGCAGGATCAATGGAATTGGCTATAATTACATACCATCTTAAAACACAGGAAAATTAAGATTATTTTTCGCAAATACTTGCGATTGGAATTTTGTCGAAGGCCCTATTTCAAAAACAGATAAAGAACTATAGTTGAAGCAAATATCTGTTTTTAAATTTAAAATTTTGAAAATGAATTCCAGATTAACCTGAGGTGTCTATCCAAATCAATACTTCATTTCAACCACCTCTCTGACTTAGACCCAATCTGATTTTGTCATTTTTGATAGGGCACTGGAGACTCATTTCATTGATGTTCGAATTCTCTATAGAAACAGCGCACTCGTAGTCAGGACGACTGTACCGGAAATAAAGAGCCAATTAACAAAAAGCGAAGAGGTACATCAACATCGATCCATTTGCCTTCGAACTGAACCAGAATTAATGCTTCTTAAATATCAGGCACTCCCCATTAAATACGACATGCAATGAATCTCCAAGCAGAACACAGCGTCGGAAATGGAGTGGTCTGGCAGAACTCCGCGAGCCGGAAGTATTACCAGAAGCGCAATTGTTTTTATGGGACAGTTTAAGCAGCGTCGCGACGCGCCAGACGCGGTCCTCAAGGTATCGTCACGAGGACGAGTTCGTCCTCAACGGATGTCAAACGAACGAAGTCTTATCGTATCCATTTGGCGGTAAATCTGGGCCATTTTCGTTGCCGTCTAAATGGAGTCCCGGCAGCCATATCATCATTTTGAGATTCAAATATTAAATATTCTCAAAGGGACGCGTCAGGAGACGAATCAGCATCTTTTATTTATTGGCATGCTATCAGAGCCGCTTTTTAAGAGTTTCAAAGGGACTGTTGTGAAAGAATATCGTGTTCCGAAGCCGAAACATTTCATATTCATCATATTTTCACAAATCCTTGAGAAAGATGCTGATTGAGGTGAAACAGACTATGAGGTTTTTGCACTACTCTTCTACATTAAAACGCAAGCCAAAATGACGAATCTGGTATTGGCCCGTACTCATGGTGTCCACGTTGAAAAGGACATTTACAAAATATAAATAGGAGAAGAAAATTAGATTAAAAAAATGTTGTGCCTGGAAACAATTGTTGGAGTTCAGGAACTGTTTTAATCATTCTTCTAGGTCTCTAATAAGAGAAGTTTGAGCTTTGCCCCAATTTCCCAGTGGAGCGTATTTCTTCACGTTCGAAAAACCTCGAAATTTTCGGACTATTATTTTAGGTTTTCCTAAACTAAGCACTTTTTCAAAAACTGTGTGATATTCAAAAGTGTTTCGCATTGAATTCTGCTTCTGAAAATTATTACGATATTGTATTTGAACAAGTAGTTTTATGAAAATAATTCATCTAAATACTGCAAATTTTCCCACTTTTCGAAAAAACATATTTTTCACTATGAAACGTAAAATATCCATGAAACTACAAACTGTAGAACGAAATGTCATGGGATAAGAGTTGAAGACCATCATATTGTGATGAAAACGTAACCTCCACTCCTCAAAATCACAATGTTAAATCGCGCTGTAGCTCATCCTTGCTGAGGATGGTGATCATTTAATCGTAACTGGTGCTGTTGAATTGGCTCAGCAGTCTCATGAGTGTGTGGATAATGTTGGGGGAGGACAAACCTGTTGAAAGCAGTAGAATTATTTTGCAAATCTAATGCTTTTGCGATAAGGTCGACGAGGCAGGAAAGAAATGCATGGTAGCCCTTTATAAAAATGATTTCAAGCAATTAAATGTATTGGGGTATGAGATGTTTGAAAAATTGTTAACCTAGACCTCATTTAATCTTGCCTCCCTCCAACTGAAGCAGCACCTCGACAACACTAGCTAGGGACGTATTTACAGGTAATAAAATATTTAATATATTCTTAGTAAAAAGTTGTATTGTTGGTTACTAGTTTATGAGTTCCAGGTTTGTTATTATAATTGATTTTCAATGTCTTCAGGAATTTCAGTTGTCCTTTACCAAGCCACTAAAACATCAAGGAATAATATGTTGTTTTTTGAAACAGAGAAGAACTTGTAGTGCAAGGAAGAAGAGACAATTTATCGTCTTGCTTGCCTTTGCCAGGCTTTAGAAAAAAAATGTGGTGCAAATTGGAGCTTGAACAGTCAAAATAACAAAGTCAGTGTCCCCGCCAACAATAATCACACTCTCATGGGAGTGCTGAGCAACTTCAACAGTACTACGTGCTACGATTAAATGATCAGCATCCTCAGTAGGATGATCTAAGGCGCGATTTTAAATTGTGGATGTGAAGGGGCGGGTTACGTTTTTATTACGATTTGATGGTCTACAACTCTCATTCTATAACATAGACTATGTTCTATAACATTTCGTTCTAGAGCTCGTAGTTCCGAAGATATAGGTATGATAAAAAATGTGTTTTTTCAAAAAGTGTAAAAATTTGCCATATTTCGACGTATGATTTCTATAAAACTACTCGTTCAAAATATAATATCGTAAGATCTGTTAGAAGCAGAATTTGATGCTGAACACTTTTGAATGAAACGATGTTATTCATTAAGTGCTTAGTTGAGGAGCTATTCGAGAAAAACCTAAAATATTCCGAAAATATCGAGGTTTTTTGAACGTCACGACATACGCTCCACTGAGCTATTGGGCTAAACTCAAACTACTCTTATTAAAAGCCTAAATAAATGATTGAAACTGTTCCCAGGCTCCATCAATTATTTTCAGGCAAAAGTATAATTTACTTGGCCTAAAATACTTGATTGAAACTTGCTCTAGTTTATTCAGTAATAGGCTCCTCTCATTGTATAAAGAAGCGACAACTCCGATATTGCAAATGCGACAGCCTGTATCTTTCTGTATTTTTCGCTTCATATATTATCACAGGTTCTTGATGAATCCATCTTTCATTTCATGAGTAACATTTTCAACAAAATACTTATCATTCAATATTGTATGAATATTGCGTGTATATATTTCCGTAATGTCTATATGCGTATGATCAAATATTGTATTTGTAATTTATAAATTGAAGTTGGAATTCATATTTTTTTTGTCCCTATACAATCACTATTGAAGACAATGGCACTCTGAAATACAAAGAGGCCATCCATTGCTCTACTACCCGAATTTTTAGCTTCGGGATGGAATTACGACGGAAAAATGCTCTGACAGGTCAAATTTTTTTGCTGTGGAAAAAATAAGGGTGTTCGAATGAGTTTGATATCGCTACCCCTCTAGACGCAACCTCTAACAGCTCTCATTTTTGAATAGGGAAAAGGAGTCGCGCAGCACTTTGTTGAAAAGGAAATTAAGTTTTCTGCATGCGTGTATTTTTTTTTTCATCGCTTTGTCATAACAAAGTACTCAGTATTTCATCAATACCTTTGACATGCCGATTTAGACCTTTGAGATGGAAAAAAACGCTCGCATCGATCAAACAACGACTTTGAAATCACTACCCTTTTAGCCGCTACCCTACCAGCATTTCGAATTCATTTTCTGACCTGTCCGAGCGTTTTTTCCATCTAAAAGATCCAAATTCGGTGTGTGAAGGTTATTGCTTGAATACCGAGTCACTTTGTATAAAATTGAAGCTATGAAAATAGAAAAACACTCATGCAGGAAATTGAATTGCCTTCCAACAAGGTGCTGCTCGATTCCTTCTCCCTATTCAGGAATGAGAGTTGTCAGGGGTTGCGGCTAAACGGGTAAAGATATAAAACTCTTTTGAACACCCTCATTTTTCGCCCTCTCAACAAAATTGGACCTGTCTGAACGTTTTTTCGTTATTCCATCCGAAAGCTCAAAATTCGAGGTGGAAGGTTATAGATGGCGCACCCTATACAGGGTCTTTCACGAGGAACCTCACCCACATTTATACGGGAAACTACTGAACGTATTTTCATGAAATTCAGCACTTATAAGTATTTCACGATGCTGATGAAATCTAAAATATTTTCAAGGCATGAGCACCTCCGGTTTTTCCGGAAATGACGTCAACTTCCGTTTTTCAAATTAGAACACCATTTTTTTATTGCAGAAATAGATTCCTTAGAATATTTCAAGTTATTTTGATGTAACATTTTTCAGTTTTGGTTGGAAAATTCTCTCTGAGCGGGAAAATTCGAAAAAAAACTCGAAAATAGAGCTCCGCTGAAACAAGAATAACTTCGAGGTTTTTGGATGGAAAATTTTCATTTTTGGGATTTTTCAAGATGTAAGATTGATGTATCCACTTTAAAAATCGAAATCGCGATTCATGATACAGGGGGTGAAAAAATCGCTTTCAAAGTTAGGGATGACAAAATCGTGAAAAATCAATTTTTTCAAATTAGAACCTCATTTTTTTATGGCAGATATTGAATCTACGTTAAAAAATAATGTGAGTGTATGCATCACACCCTTGGCCTAAAGTGGATATTTTCTGAGTTATTCACAAAAAACTGTTTTTCGTCTTGAATTTTCAGCTATTTCTTTTCCCTTCACGCCAAAAAGATGAAATTTTCAGGAACTGTTACTTAAACCATGTTTTAGATTTCACTACCCTAATATGCAAGATAAAAAAGTTACAGGTTGTTCCTAAATAGATGGCGAATTTTGATTCGAATTTGTATCGGAAACCTCTTTATTTCAACTAATCGGCCATGAACCATATGCAAAAACTTACCATGTTCAGTGGCGTAACCGGGCGTGGGCGACGTGGGCGACCGCCCACGGCCTCGCGCCCTCAAGGGCCTCGCGGCCAAATGATCCCTTTCCCTCTAAGATTAATCATTTTATCTACAGATGAATCTATATGAAGCCTTTTTCTTTGTTGACGACGATTTCTATTCCGTACCTCTCGGCTTACTTATCAACTTTCTATAGCGCAATATATTTGCAGAAATTCACACAAACCTAAATCGTGCCAGGAATACCTACATACATCAATTTACTCTGGTCGCCACCTGAGGGTGATAAGAGCGTATCTCCACCGCCCTAAATCAGAAAGAATATTTGACCATGAAAGCAGCGATGAACCGGTATAAGGTATCCTAAATTGCTTGATTTTGACTGTTTTTGGTACATCTGGACTATACCTTTTAAACTTCAAATTGAGACTAGTCACATTCCAATTGGTATTAAACAATTTCAAATTGGAAATAAGCAACTTCAAATTGGTAAACACAATCCAATTGGGAATGAATACATTCAAAATGGGACTGAACAATCTCCTATTGGGAAATGACATGTCTTTTTTTATAGAGAATGGTCTTGATTCTGGAGATTTCCATGAAAAAAATTTGCTGCAATCTTTGAATGTTCGAAGTGTTATTTCTTTTCCTATTGTGAGGTTGCAAGTTTTTGAATGGATTTGGCCTTTGATCAATTTGTGCACAAATTTTACACAGTGCTCTTTCTTCTATTATGTATTAAAAATTTTTTCTGATTGATTTTTGATCCACAGACTGGATTCTCGAATTTTTCAACGAAAATTTTTATAAATTCTTATACACCTCTGAATTTATTCCTCATTTCTATTCTCAGGTACTTCAGAACAATTCTCTCGAAATATGAAATAAAACGACTCTTTTCAATATGAAATAGTTTAGTGTCAATATGAATTTTGAAATTGTTTAGTCCCATTTTCAATGTGTTTATTCTCAATTCGATTGTGTTTACCATTTTGAAGTTGCTTATTTTCATTTTGAAATTGTTTAATTCCAATTTGAATGTGATTAGTCTTAATTTGAAGTTGAAAAGGTATAGATAGGGAAAAAATTTTCTGGGCTTGATTTTCGCGAAAACACTATAAATGGAAACCGTTTCTCGATATCTTCATTTTTTTGTAGGATATAACTAAATTTTGATATACGATCGATTTCTAAAGTGTGCCATATCATTTAAAATCTGTGACAACGATTGAAATTTTTATAGGCTATTTTCATAGAAAATAATACACCATATTAATTTTTTTTGTGTCGTCTACTAAGGGTGGAAAAAAAATTTTCCTTTTAAAAACGAACGCATTTTTTCATCTTACATCATGAAAAAATAGAAATGAAAAATTGAAAAAAGAGTCTTAGTCTCAGTGAAAAAGTGCTTGAAGAAAGTTTCTATCGTTTCAGATATTTTGGAAAAAAAAAGTTATGGCACATTTTCGAAATCGATAAAATATCAAAATTATATCTTCGAATTAAATAAAAGTATGGTGAAGCGGTTTCCACTACTGGTGTTTTCACGAAATTCGAGCCCAAGACTCCTCTCAACGTTTTTACCTATCTAATACCAGAAACAGCCAAAATCAAGCAATTTGGAATACCCTGTACAAATTTACAGTTTTCAATGAAGATATGAGACAGCTTTTTCAATATATAGAAACAAACAGCATGCAAGAAGTTCATCCATTCGAATTTTATTGACCATACCGGTGAGTTACTCCTCTGCTCTCAAAATTAAAGCTGGTAAAAAAAATCTGCGAAATCAGGAAAGACTTTCTGCTTTGGCAACCCTTTCTATCGAAAAAGATTTAATATCCCAGCTGGACTATGATTATAATCAAGCAGTTAAGTGATTTTGATTTTTATATTTCATAATTCGTCACATATATTTTATCAAATGTTAGACAATTTCCATTGTTTCTTATGAAAACCTTTTTTCATGAAGGGGCCTCGCAAATTTTATCTCGCCCACATGTAATTGAGGTCTTGTTACGCCACTGACCATGTTTTACATTCTTTTTTTCTAATGATAGATATCATTAATTACATCTGCCAAATTCCTCTTTATTCAGTAGCATTTTGTGTTTACTATTAATTTGGTGATAATTCGTATTAAGTTATAAAATCGATCACTATGCCTAATTTTACCAATGAAGATTATTTAAATCTCATTCTACTTCATGGAGAATGTAATAAAGTTGTAGATAGAACGATTCGACTGTTCATTGAGAGGTTTCCTGACCGACCCAGACCAACGAGAGATACCATTAACAGAACCATGACAAACTTGAGAAATGTCGGATCTTTCGTTAAGAAAACTATACACAGAGAAAAAAGTGTAGTAGAAGATGAGAACAACGAAATTACAGTTCTTGCATATTTTCGTGTGAATCCTCAAAATTCTCTCAAAGATGCCGAGATTGATCTGGGATTATCTCAATCGAGTGTTTGGAGAATATTAAAAAAACATAAAATGCACCCATATAAATTCAATAGGGTACAGCATTTGAAGGAAACTGATTTCGTCAGGAGAACAGAGTTTTGCGAAGCTATGATGATTCGATTTCAAGAGAATGAAAACTTTTTGAACTGTATAATTTGGACAGATGAATCTAAATTCACAAAGAATGGTTCTTTCAATAGGCATAACAGTCATTATTGGGATGAAGAGAACAACCACCATTTCAGAAAATGGAACTTTCAAGAGACCTGGAGTTTCAATGTTTTTTGCGCCATCAAAAATAATGCAATTCTCGATGTTCACATTTATGATGGGACTTTAACTGGTAAGATAGAACACTACACATGTTTGCCTTATTTAAAGAATGTCCTCCCTTAGGAGATAGATATTCTGACATATTGACTAAAATAATTGAGCCGCTAGTACAGAACCATAATGACTTATGGTATCAACAAGATGGCGCGCCTCCACACAATTCACTCAATGTGTCAAATATCTTCTACAGGCTATTTGAAGATCGATGGTTGGCGAACAATGGTCCACATCTTTGGCCACCACGTTCTCCCGATTTAACTCCTTTAGACTATTATGTTTGGGGTAGGATAAAAAATATTGTCTACGCAACTCCCCTGACTGATAAAGAGACTGCATAGAACGAGTCAGAAATGCGTTCAGGTTTGTTTAGATTTTTAGATTCATAGTTTTGAAACTCAATTTGATTTTTAAACACTTTTGCAGATCTCTTCCTCCAGATGAAATAAGAAGAGCAACGCACGAAGCATTCCTGAGACGTATAAATAAATGTCTAGAAATTAACGGTCAAAACTTTGAGCATCTTCTCTAGTTATAACTGCGAGAGTTTGCCATGGTTCTCCTAATAGTAACTTGAAGTCGGTTTCAAGAAGGGGTGAAAAATCTACAGCATGGTTCAAATAACAGTTCCTGAAAATTTCATCTTTTTGGCGTGAAGGGAAAAGAAATAGCTGAAAATTCAAGACGAAAAACAGTTTTTTGTGAATAACTCAGAAAATATCCACTTTAGGGCAAGGGTATGATGCATACACTCACATTATTTTTTAACGTAGATTCAATATCTGCCATAAAAAAATGGGGTTCTAATTTGAAAAAATTGATTTTTCACGATTTTGTCATCCCTAACTTTGAAAGCGATTTTTTCACCCCCTGTATCATGAATGGCGATTTCGATTTTGAAAGTGGATACATCAATCTTACATCTTGAAAAATCCCAAAAATGAAAATTTTCCATCCAAAAACCTCGAAGTTATTCTTGTTTCAGCGGAGCTCTATTTTCGAGTTTTTTTTCGAATTTTCCCGCTCAGAAAGAATTTTCCAACCAAAACTGAAAAATGTTACATCAAAATAACTTGAAATTTTCTAAGGAATCTATTTCTGCAATAAAAAAATGGTGTTCTAATTTGAAAAACGGAAGTTGACGTCATTTCCGGAAAAACCGGAGGTGCTCATGCCTTGAAAATATTTTAGATTTCATCAGCATCGTGAAATACTTATAAGTGCTGAATTTCATGAAAATACGTTCAGTAGTTTCCCGTATAAATATGGGTGAGGTTCCTCGTGAAAGACCCTGTATAATTCAACATTTGATTGCATATATTCAACTAATAACTAATTATACATTGAATGCTTTTTATTATCAAATAATGTAGGTACTCAATTTCTTATGTAACTTGAAGTCTTATTTCGATTCCATGTCTGACCAAATTATGAATGTATTAAATTTTTGTTGTCAAGTACGTATTTAAAACACCAAAGATGCTGTGTAAAATTGACGGATATTTTAGAATTTTTGGCCACGATTGATCGAGAATGTTGAGAATTTTGAAATGTTCAATGTTTTTTTGTGTTCTTTTGCTATCACTCAATTCTGTTAATAGGTAAGAGAGGGTTTGTGATTTCTTGATATCTCAATCATTCAAAACCTCCGAGTAGTTTTAGTAAATGGGTTGCTCTGAAAAGTAAATCATCTTGTTCCACTCTACACATGTAACACTGAAACCTGAAGCTCTCTGAAATCCTTCTTTTTTTAACATCTATCGAAATACTTTATGGGAGGTATCTACAAGTTTCCAAATATCCTTCTTCCAGTCGCTGGAAGAAATTTTCAAATTTATATACCTTTTGCAAAATTGTTGCTTAATATTGAGAAGAGCAATAACACTCAGAAATTTTAATCTTTGTGTTGTTTTGGAGTCTGCCTGGACTATATATTTTCAAATTCATGAAACTTTCCGGAATCTTCAGAATTTTTTATTGCTCCTTTAACCTTCATTAACACATGATAACTATTTATATTAACAACTATGATGATGACATTGTCTGTCCCCCTTTCGAAAGTTCTTGAAGTTAGTTCTTTCCTCAACAGATAGATTCAAATTCCATTCCTTCTGAACATTTGGCAAGATTATTTGTTTTATTCAACAAATTATAAGCCGGTTCCTTGATTTATCTTTTATAACTATCAGGTTTGAAACACAATCTCCCTGTTTGTAGAGAAACTCATACAAAAGACATCAATACCCTCAGAAATAAAAAAGTGTTTAATTGAATGAAAAAAGAAATAGATATTAGTAGATTGGAGATCATGTTTTGTGTTTTCCAATACCGGTTATCCAATGAGGGATTGGAATAAGACGAAAATGGTAATGACGGAAACTCAAACTTATGTTTGTTGGACGAATAAACTATAAAATTTTGACCAACTGTTCGAATTATTCGAAGACTTTCAACGTATAGAATAGTGCAATTTATGAATGAATTGATCTACTACTACTAAACACAAAATAAAAGTCACTCCTTCTCACTGTGTAATTGGAAAATCGATTAACTATTTACCTAACCATTTTCCCCTGCGTCTTTCGATTATGAAACATTGTTGTTTCGTCTTGAAATACATTGATCAAAAATACACTCCAATTCAGTCACATTCGGGAACATGCCCTCTATTTTCGCAGAATTTATCATATTACCAAAACCAGAGCAACCAGAGCACTGTCTGAATAGATCTATCGAGTGATCTCCGGTATTGGAACATTCACGATCCGCAAGGAGCGATATACTAATAAATATCTCTTTCTCATGTTGTTACCAAAGATTATAGAATATAAAGATCGGAAACGAAGCGACTACAGTGATGTCAGCGACATCTGTTTTTCAAAAGTAATCGGGTTATGATTAAAATATTTAATTGGGGTCCATTTGGCATAGATTATATGAGATTATTAGTAGGCTGTTGTCAATTTTGAAAGAAATACTTGAATAAATATTTTTGCTGAATGATGATTGCATTTTCTTGCGTATTTTCCACTGAAATAACTCGAAATCTACAAGAGTAGCACCTAGCTCACTCCATAATCTTGGTTTGTGTGTTTTTCTGTTATGAATTTTGTGTTAGAAACTGGCCGAAATTCGAAATGCATGGTGATTAATTGCAGAAATAATAGAAAGAATAATCTTGAAAGATTACTAAAGAGAATAGAAATGTAAGTTTCGAAACTCGTAATTTGTAACTGTCTTGTTCATTGCTTTTTATTTCAGTGCTGTCAAATGGATAGAGGTTTCGGGGTAAAAATATATTGTTCTGAATAATTTGTTTGCGAACCGAATTTTCTTCGGTCTTATTCATTAGATCAAAAAGTTCCACTCAAAGAGACAATGGCAATCAGAAGAACGACTTATAGAGGTGGTGGTTTTCTTGACGATCCTTCCAGCAGTTCGACTCATCTACTAGACCCTCTAGACTCATTGAGGTTAAAATACACTGGGTACGATATGTATGAATCGGGTCCAGAACAACTGTTCGATATATCGATGTTTGATTTATCGAGAGTTCACTGTATGAATAAGTTCTTGAAATTGTTATAATAATTCTCTAATATGTGAACAAAGTTTTAAAATGTTCTCAATTTCATAATTATTGTATTGTAGTTGATTTAACACAATCATTTCAAATAAAATGTAAAGAATCCAAAACGTATTTCATTTGATTCAAAAAATGTGTAGATGGAAAATATAATCCTGATCAAAAAACGGAGTCCCACTTTTGTTTTGTCGATCATGATGTTTCTCTAAAAGCTCGACAAAGAGTACTCGATTTAATGGAAATTTATGAAAAGTATAATTCGAATTTCGCGCCTATTAAAATAGTTGTCTGTACTGAATTATGTTTTCAGCGCCATCTAGGTGTCACAAGTAAGAAACTAGCCAAAAATCGTAGTCGGATTTTAGTACCACAGGGCGTTTCCTATCTTTCTAACTCTATAATCTTTGGTTGTTACTATTAGACTTCAACTACCTCCTCTATCTCGGTTGCTTGAGATATACCGAGAAAATTCCATCTTGCCCCAATTGTCAAATTTCAAACTTTGGAGTCCAGCGGGTCCACTCGCAGATAACTGCCTGAAACAGCGTGTTAAGACCTTACGCAGTAACAGGAAGCCCATATACTGAATAATCTCTCTTGGGGATTGCGAAATGTGAACAACCCCATCTTAAGATAGAACTCCAAAACTCGCATCAATCATGTGTAGATAAATGACCGCGTTTCGGTCTAATCTGTTCTGATAAATGAGAATGAATTGTTCGAGCTGCTCCACAATAGGTGCTTCCTCCTCACGCAACGTGTATTAAGATCGTTAAGTAGATTAAAGTCGGAATAAATGGTGCCATACTGCTTACAATCGAGATCGCAACAATGAAGAGAATTTTTATTACATGCAAGAAGAATTCGAATAACGCTATTCTCACGCACGACGATTTTAATATAATGTGAACATTTTGAATGGTAATTTATGGCTTTAATTTCAGATGAATTCCATTCCTAAAATCTTTTTAAGCTTTTTTAGGATCGATAAGCTGTCGATGTTCAAAAAGAAACAACAATGAGTGAAGAGTCAAGGCAAATTAGATAAGAAATATAAATACCTTGATCAGTTCGTGGAACCAAGATGAACACTCTTTAATCTTTCACAAATTTCATTCCTTTAATTCGGCGCAAATCTGCTTCATCTTGAAGAACTAAATCGTAATGGAATATCACAGATTCGAAAGATTTTCATTGATATTTATTTATCAATCTTCATATGTTGGCATCATCCTGTAACGAATATATTTGTTATGTTTGAAATATATCAAAATACAAACAGAAAACAGTTTTATGTTGGAATTATCTTCTGCCACGAGTATAGAGCAAAACACAACTCTATGCGACACCGCCGGCGTTAGCTGGAACTAAGCCCGAAACGAGCATCGTTTTGACAGTTAGTATGTGAAAGGTGGGTTTATTTGTTCATTTTTACGTTTTTATTGCGATAAAAAGATATGCCTAAGGAAAAAACCGTGAAAAACACTAATTGTTGTGTTTATGGATGTAATTCTAAAAAATCTAGGAATCCTGGAGCCCATTTTCGTGGTGAAAATCAAAATGTTTACTTCACCAATAAACTAGAAATCGTAGAGGAAATTAAAAGACGCAAATCGTGGGAGCATGTTTCGATAATGGAAAAACTTGTATCTAAACATATTAGAGTATGCTTACAGCATTTCCGACCAGAAGATTGTGAAATCAAAACAAGCAAGAGTGGAAACTGATGTCAATTGAAAACAATGCTTCATATGTTTTGAATTATTTCAGAAACTCTCACTATGAAAACATTTCTGTTACTGGAGACGAAAGCTGTACCTTCACTAAACCTACCACAGAAAGCAGTTCAAGTCAAGTCATTTTAAATTTTTGTTCATATCGTTCTTGTACAAAATTTTCATTCTTATCAAAATGAATTACTTTGAGTCTACTTGATATTTTTGAATATATAGAAGTTTCAACAATTGAAACTGCTGTAACTGTTGAAAGTGCTGAATTCAATCCATATGATAATGTGTGAGTTTAAGTGATTCTCTCGATGGTTGCAAAATTGAACTTATGTTCAGCAGTGATCAAATCTACATGTGGAATTTCCAATAAATTCCGAGAATTAGCAATTTTAAACAATATATCATACATATATGTATCAATTTAATATTAATAATAAAAATAGCTTGATAATATTGACGTTCATTTAGCAATAGAAAAGGTGCAATCAATCGATAGATGAGTTAAATTATTTTATTTTATTTTAACTGCAGACTGAGACACAAGTGAAATGCAATAAAGGAATAATACATTAAAATCTAGCGTAATGAATTCTTCAACATGATTAATCAAGAATCACGTCATGTTCTGCATACATTCAGTTCTCTGATGAATGTCCATTTTTATTCAAAATTTATGACCCATTTTCTATTCATAGATTTTTTCCCTACCTAAAAAGAAAAAAAAATTAGTAGCTTCTATTAAATGAATATATTTTTCATGCTGATGTTCATTTACATTACAATTTTACCTTCAAAATCAGTAGAATTGTCAAAATATTTTGTAGTACGTACAACCTTGTAGAATAGCAGGGCTAAAATATGCTTGCAAATTCCAGACAATCTTGCTTAGTATCTGTATATAATCTTGTCAACCTTCACACCATCATTTTTATAAGACATCATTTCCTCAATATGATGGGATTGTCCTTCTAGAATTCCAATGTTTTGATTTGAAATAATTTTTTCCCACATAGAATCAACACTTGCTCACCCTCTACACAGCATCTGTGAGCATGCAAATATTGGAAAATTTCCTATAACTAGAGGAACTTTTGGTAAACATCTTGCCAGATGAACTGAAAAGCATTCAAAATTGAATAGAGCTCTCCTCAACATTTTACATAAAATATAACAAAAAGCACAATATTACCTATACTTGCACTTAGAATATAATCCACAGGATCCAGAATCAAGGAAACAACTTCGATCACTGATAGCCAATAAACGTTTGAACTAAAAAATCCCATAAATACAAATAGAAATCTAATGTAAACACGAAACAATACTCGTTTCAGTAAACAGCTGATCGGCGAATGCAGCGACACCATCGGTAATTATTTTGTCCAATAAGACGATATTTTCTCTTTTTCAGTAAAATCCTCTCGAAATTCAAATCAAATTTCAGATTCTACATACTCAACTCAGTTCACATCCAATTTGCAGTGAAAATGAAAAAAATCTGAACTGGTTGCGAATTAGTACTCGGACCATAGTCTCTCAACAGCGGACAAGTCAAAACAGAAACTTCATCTGATGTTTACTCCAGAGATGTCATCAGAGAGTTATGGAACTTCTGATGAAACATCCCAGAGTTTCTCTCAGGAGATGAAACCGCAGTCGTCTGAATGAATACGAGTATAACTCTGGATGAGAGGAATTCATCAAAACAAACTTCAAATGCCGGCGTTCGTCCCATGCTCTGGTTTTACGTTTAGTATTTCCAATAAACTAGACGAGGACACAGAAAAGTCTTCCTGTGGGACACCTCAACCGAATGCTGATTCCACATGGGTTCACACACATTCGTACTTTATTCGAGTGGTTGAGATTATGAAAGTTTCACTTTCTTTCATATAAACCAAATCAGAATATAATCTGTCAGCTTTGAATTCATTAGTTTCATAATTAATAAGATATTGTAGCTTATTATTATAAGGTCAATTGTATTCTTTGAATTCGGAATCTTGGAAAACATCCTCGTCATGATATATTGAGTTTTCCGCTACACGATAAGCAATGTCGAATAGTTTTTCTCTACAAAGGTTGGGAAAATATCTCATTTTACTATATATTTTATCTATTCAGAATGCTCATTTTCAAATTTATACTATCGAAATCCCCTTCACCCTCGAATATTTTTCATTGCAAAAATCGCTTTCTCTATTTCGGTATCGTAATGAGTTCATTACAGTACTAAAAGTAGTTGAAACATAGATGAATTCAAAATAGTAATCATCGAAATGAATACCATTTTCAATTCCCAGGCTCAGAGATCTTTTATCATGAGGTTGGAGAAATGATATTAGATTTTGTCACTGAGATGAGAGATATACCGGTTTCGGCCTTGTTGAGCCTCATCAGTATCCCGCACATCTTCAGGACAAAATCTCCATAAAAAACTTCAGAATTTATAGCAATTGGTTGTGAAGTAATGAGTAAAATATTACAAAGTACTAAGGTGGTGACATCCAATTGCGTCAAAATGAAGTTTCACATCTCCAATCAAATGCAAAAAAAGAAAATCTGTACTTCCTCTTTCACTGAATGAGATTTTAGCAGTGGCTCTATTCAGGGCCCGCTTGCTAGTTTCTCAAAGTGATGGAAACGCCCAATTCTTTTGTGACTGTGAAGCCACTGCTAAAATCTCATTCAGTGAAAGAGGAAGTACAGGATTCTTTTTTTTGCATTTGATTGGAGATGTGAAACTTCATTTTGACGCAATTAGTACTTTGTAATATTTTACTCATTACTTCACAACCAATTGCTATAAATTCTGAAGTTTTTTATGGAGATTTTGTCCTGAAGATGTGCGGGATACTGATGAGGTTCAACAAGGCCGAAACCGGTATATCTCTCATCTCAGTGACAAAATCTAATATCATTTCTCCAACCTCATGATAAAAGATCTCTGAGCCTGGGAATTGAAAATGGTATTCATTTCGATGATTACTATTTTGAATTCATCTATGTTTCAAAAATGTTCTCGATGTGCCTTCGTAAAGGCGAAGAATTTTCTTTTACTAAAAGTAGTGATGTAATGAAACTCATTACAACATTGTTTTCAGTGATATTTTTCGTTTTGTGGTTGTCAGTACTGACGTCAGATCCTCTCAATTTTCAAATCAAAGCAATTCAAATTCCGTAATCCGTCAAATTTCGTAAGTCACACCAACTGACAAGGTGAAATATAAAAGTCACTAACCTAAATTTTTATTTGAATTTCGAAAGTATTTCATGAAACTTGACTGAAATAGAGAAAATATCGTCTAATACTCGTTGCAGAAGGCAATTCCAACACTGATGCTATCGAACTTCGCATTCGTGTTGGAATAGGAGCTCATTCTGCACCTTGTTTTAGAATATACTATTCTCTATTTCAGTATCGTAATGAGTTCATTACAGTTTTAAAAGTAGTGCTGTAATGAAAATCATTACTGCAATGTTTTCACTAAAATTTTTCCTTCTGCAGTTGTCAGTACTGTCCTCAGATCCTCTTAATTTTCAAATCAAATTATAACAAATTCCGTAATCTGTCGAATTTTGTTAGTCACACCAACTGCCAAGATGAAAATTTAAGTCACTGATCTGAATTTTTATTTGAATTTCACGAAACTTGACTGAAATAGAGAAAATATCGTTTAAAACTCGCTCCTTCGTCGCCAGTTTTCGAATTTCGCATTCGTATTGGAGATAGAGCTCATTTTGCAACTTGTTTCAGAATATACAATTATGATATTTATGGAAAAGTTTCATTCATTTCGATGAGAATTTTGCGAAAATGATTAGTTCATTAAAAACCAACCACTTTGAGGAATATCATATTCAACATGATTAGGTGGCTCCAAAACACAACAATTGTTTCTCAGAAATTACTTAGATTACTATTTGAAAAATCTTTTCGATAAAATATCGAATATTTCATTATATCTTCAAAACAAATGCAGATATTGTGAAAAGGTTTCAACTACTGGTGATTTAATGAAATTCGATATTAGAACTCCTTTCAACGATTTTTCCCATCAAGTCAAGAAAACCAGAATCAAGCAATTTGGGATACCCTGTATATTGATAAACCGAGAGAGGACGTCATTACCCGAAATTTGATGCGTATTAATGTGTGGTCTAGATGGGCCGTTAGCCAGTAATGAGAAGAAGAACCAATACACGCCTTATATGTAACCGATAAACATTTACGCATGTTGTGATTAGATATTAGATGATGGAACTAGGTATGCTGAACCTGAAGGATTTGAATAACTTTGCTATGCAGTGGCGTAGAGTGAAACTAGTTGAAATGAAATTCGAGAACAGCACAGACATACAAATAGAGCTTTAGTGAGCTATTCAAATTCATTTACAAAGCGGTTAAACAGCAAAGCTGGAACGTGAATTCAAATAGATGAATCACATCATTTCATAGAATCAGTACTTTCAAAGAATCAGAATGTAGGCACAATATCAAGAAAAAAAGAAAATAGCTCTAGGTCAAGTTATACGAATCATCTATTCCTTAATTTGTTTATTCAGTTATTAATCAGGACACATACAGGTTATTGAGTATCCTTAATTTGTCACATTTTAGATAAATTGAGGTACCCTCGAAAATGCTAAATATTATTTACACAGATTCAATATGAAAAGAAAAAACCTGACTGTATCATTTCGTTCGCATTTGCGCTTTTCTACATGGAACACTTCAATAGGACAAAACTCAATTCATCTCTTCTCTCAGAAACATAATTTGATCTAATTTCTCAAAACTCGTGAAAAAAGATCTGTGGAGATGGTAACTATTCTTTTCGATGATTACTTCATTGACTTTATCTATTCTTCAAAAATATCGTTTACTGTCGAAATGAAAATAATATGAATCAAAGGAAGGGAAAAACGAATTTAAATACTTCCATGCTAGACGACTGAAAAATTCATCGATGTTCTGAAAATATCAAAAATTCATTTTTGTATGGAAAAACCTCGGCGTGTTTCCTTAATTTTCACAATAATTGCCAAGATTTTAGCAAAAGATCTCGTGTATTGCGACATATGACGAACTTCTATACCTCTCACTTCACTCCTTAGTTCTCGAAAATATTGTAGCGTTTCTTGATAAGGTTTGTGTGAATCAAGAGTTATTTATAGTTAGTTCAACGTGCTTGGGGGATTGATGCTATTGACCATTGAATAGACTGATTTACTCTCGCAGTGCATTTGTGTGCTATTTCATTATGATTGAAGAAAAATTTATGCTATAATTACTATGGGACTATTGCGTAAAAAATCTCATCAATAGATGGCCACCTCACTGTCTAATACTAGTGGGATTTGCCCGAGGATTTGCCCATACCATTCGTGTTGAATAGCTTCTTTTCTGTGGCCTTGAGACCTTGAGATAGGGAAAACCTTTGGTCAACAAAAAAACCTTCACCGTTACATGCTTAGTTGAGTCCGCTGAAGCCTAGTGATGGCTCTCAGGATTCATCACAAGTACTTGAGCTCACACAAAATTAAAACATGGTGTGTTGCATCAGCCTGAGGGCAATTCTGGGAACACCTGTATAATTTAAAAATTTTTCCAAACCTTACAACTCGTTTGATCCCATCGGAGAAGTAAGTAAACCACCGAGACAAAATCATTTCAATAAATATGCAATCCTGTCTTATGAACGAATATGGATGAACATGATGATTACTTGATTCACTATGACCAAGTATTGATTTTTGTATTTGTACGTTCATGTTATCGAAACGATTGGTCAGATAATATAGAGAATGACATGTCCGAGAAACTAGGGTCTTATAACTGATCTTTCAAAATTTTTAAATTTTCTACTTCATTCTACCTGGTTGATCTTTTCATTTTTTCAAACCCGTAATAAATTTCACGAATATCTGACCCGAATCTAACTCCGACATGTACATAATTACTTCCTTGTCCCCATTCAGGCGAACGAACCCCCTCTGGCGACAGCACTGGCAACCCTTTTCTCCCTCACCATCCCTCCGAGGCTCTTAATTAAACACGGCGCACTCTGTGCCGGGTCTTCACCCCCATTCGATTCAATATAGACGGGGCCCTGCCAATGATGTTGTTTCTGTTCTATCGGACGTAGCGGCGCCCTGTTATAATGTTGTCATACTTTTATTAAACGTCAGTTTCAAATGCTCTGATTTATGAATATTTCCACTTGATCCTCATCGAATATAACAGGAATAACATACTCGAAAAAAGCACATGGAGATGGCAACAAAAAATCATTTCGAAGAACTCTAGGACATATCAATTTTTTCCTGCATTTTACCTGTTACTTATCTCAGGTTTCAGATTGAAAACAGTGTATTCAGAAAACATTCTACTGAAGCATTTTTTTGGTGTTTTCATTCAAATTTTTTTTTGTCGCCTTCCTTATCAATAACATATCTTTATTCCCTGATACGGTAGAAATATGTACTCCATTTCATGATTAGTCATCAGAGCAAGTCATGGAATTCCAGTCCGGACTCAACTTCTGATCACAAGAATTTCTGTGTCTTCATCATGAATTGAAATATATTTCGCGTAATAATTAAATAAAAGGAAATATTTTCAAACATTTTTGGTGGTTTTCAACAAACTATATCTGAGTGAAAAAATTGTCTTATTCGGCAGAAAAACTTCCATTTGAAGGTTGAAGACTCTGCTTCCTTAATGAAATTCTCCCAAATTGACCATAGGCAAACAAATGCTCGGATGAGTCAGGAAGAAAAAAGGTTTTTGAATCATTATTTGGGCTCGGAAATTTTTTAGAGTCAGACCGACGCAAAAGTCGCATAGCCTGATTATTCAGCTCTAATATGACCATTTGTCTTCGAGAAATCTAATGCAAAAACAAGTTTTTTCACTCAATTCCTGATATCTGCGGAAATACTAGTTACTGCAAAAATCTGATGCTCAATTGGAAATTTTTTTTTCGCCTTAAAGGTTAACGTGCATAAACAGCAAAAAATTCTGAACGACAGAATAGTTCCATTTCGGTAAAGACACCGACTTAAAAATATTAGTTAAGGAAGCAAAATCCTTGTTCTCTCAATTTTTTCAAAATCTCAATCGGTCCAACAAAACCGCTGAAGCGATGGATCTACCGATTCAGGAGGGGATTTCGGTTAACATGAGGCTGTGAATTTTATTTTCAACCTAAGCTTCTCATACAATAATGACGGTGATACAGTCCAATAAAAAATTACAAAACAGCATTTTTCACGTATACGTTGAAAGCTTGAGAATCTTTTTTTAACTAACCATCATAAATTCTTTTAGGTAATTCTCTGCAGAAAAAAAAAGTGCGTGACTGCTCGCTAGACGGTTCAAAAATTAGATATCTCGAAGACAAATGATCATATCCGAGAGTGTTTAAAAGCGGAGCAGGGTCAAATAAACAGAACATACGAAGCACCGATAACCTGCCTTAAGTTGAAGTTGGGCGAGCCATTCAGAACTATTCAGATCCAACACTTCTTTCTCGATTTAATCAAGAACTTACATATACAGAAATAAATTCGAAATATATGTGAAACTGTTAGTGATCTAACCCGCACCTCAAAAGTTACTAATGTGATGTTATCAATATCATTTCGATATTGCACAGCCGCCCAGGATGTCAATAATTCCGAAACATACTATATTAATTGTATTATTGTGATTCTCTATGGATACCGAAGTACCCCTCAGAAGCTATAATATGACACCTTGTGCGAGTTCGGCGAAAGAGTCATATTACTCCACTGGAATGCTTTGAAAAAAATGTTTATAGAATGTGAAGGAATCCACTTGACGGCATCATCAGTTTTATTGAAAAGACGACCATAATGTGCCATTAATTTTCCTCTACCTCGTTGTATTGAAAAGTTTTTCATCATCAATTATGCCCACTTTGTGCGCTGTACGCGATAGTGAGCATTGAAAATGAATTCACCTATTCCAATGACCCGTTTCTGTTTTCTCTAACAATGTTACGGGCCATAAAATTTATTTCTTGATCTTGGTGAAAATGGCCTTTTTGCAATGACCGATATCGATATCTGCAACTAGATTAATTGATGGAGTAGACTATTACTCATTTTTGAAATGTCTCATTCGCCATTTTGCATCTTTCACTGCAAAACTATGTCAATCTCACCTTGTGCCCATTTCAGTTCAGATATTTATATATTTTTTTGTTACAGGTGAGTTTCTACTGTTCTTAAATAGTTACCGTAAGTTAATATATTATTTTCACTGTTTAATTCTTGATGAAAGCTGTTTTTTCTGCTGCAGAACAAAGCGAAACAACGAATGCAGAATCGATTCACAACGGCATTATATTGTAATATATATTTTTATATATATATATATATATAAATATATATATATATATATATATATATATATATATTCTTATGAAAAAGAGCGCTAAAATAATACATTAAATATTGAAACAAAAAGTACCTAAGCTGAGGTAAAAAAAGAACACTCTTTGTATGATACTATAGAATCATACGATACTATCAACACTAGTATCATACGATACTATTCAGCCAGGGGAAAAAAACCTCAGCCGAAAAAACGTGCCTCCCCGTAAACAAAATAACATAAAATATCAAATATCAGGAAAATCTTGAAAGACATCAGTGTGATCATCTTCATGTTATCCGTCGATGGGCTCGGATATACAGATTCTCCCCAAAACGACTCGTAATTCTTAATCTGAAATGAAAAAAGACAAAAACAGAAAAGAAACCGATTATTCAGAATGAATTGAATGCATTTTGGAAATGCATTTGCTACTTTAAAAAACATCAACATTAAGATTTCTTGGCCAAATAATATTCGGAGGTTCATAAATATTTATGACAGAAATGTCACAAAATTTGAAAGAAATGAAAAAAAACTCCATCAATTTCCCCTTTCCGAATCTGTTGAATGTAACGAAAACTGATAATTTTTCAACATAACATACTAAACCTGTGAAAAATCAATTAATACATAACCTTTCAACTGTCCTCTTTCACGAGGATTTTTTTTCTGTTGCCGTATGGGTTTCTTGCTGAAGAATCTCTTTGATACCATGTTCATCAGCTAATTCGGAGACGTAATCACACTTTCCTTTCGAAATTCCTTCGATAGTCAAATTCAGAAACCACAAATTGTTGCTCTCTGGTCGTGAGGGTTTTTTCAAACCAGATACGACCTTCCAGGTGATGATTTTTCGGCACTTCAGATGTTTGAAGACCGCTACGGGACCCCAATGAAAGGCAATCATCTCCCATAGATAAACCAAACATGTTATAACACAAGAAAACAGAATATTTTTCAGGAGCAAAAACTAAGACATATTACGAGAATTGTCATTCTGACAAAAAAAAAAAATACTATTGACGTACCAGGGTGTTTCCCTAACAGCATATTTAATCTGTACTAATGTAAATAAGACTACCGACCATGCCACACATTTCTAGATTTTAAATTATGATTATGAACATTTTCAATAATGCTGAATTGGGTACTCACTTGTCCCATTCAGTAATTATCAGAGAGAGATGGTAGCATTCTACAAGCATTTTTCAATTATAATGTAATATGATGAACTTTTGGGTGAAACCATTCTTGAACTATCAGAAGGATTTCTGATTTTTCAAATGTAGCCATTCACATTTATATTTCCTGAGAAAAAATCACTAACTTTTTTCTGCTTTCTGTTTCACTAATAAATACAAAGTAGGTAGGCGTTACCATGGCGACTGTTGCATTTATGTTTCGTGATCCAAATTATCGATCATCAATCAACTCATTTTTCCGTACAGCTATTAATCCGCCGTGAAAATATTCCACCTGATTCAATATTGAAAGTCAATTAGGTATAGTTAAAAAAATTCATTGCAAAATTTCATGATTGGTAAGTATAAGTAATACCTAAGTCGAATATTCATATTTCCCGTAGAAAATGAGGGAAACCAGTGAAAAAATTACTTTGATACTTCAAAATGTATCAGAAACTCAGCGATCGAGGTATAATTTTAGACCGCGAATTCTCTGAAAATGCCTACCGAAGTTGTAGGCGAAACGTTAGGCGAAATTATTCGTGATGGCCCACGGCCAATAGGCCCGGAAAACTCTGTTAATACCGGTCGTGAGAGCCTTGAGTTATTTATCAAAGTTATGTACAGGCTATCCCAAATTGCTTGATTTTGACTGTTTCAGGTACTTCTGGATTAGATAGGTAGAAACTTTGTAAGGTGTCCTGGGCTATATTTTTGTGAAAATACCATTAGTGAAAACCGTTTCACGATATCTTCATTTTTTTTATTCCGATTTCGAAAATGTGCCATAACTTTTTCATTTATGAAAATATCTGAATACGATTGAAACTTTCTAGAAGCGCTTTTTTCCCGGAAACAAAAAACTGTATCAAATTTTTTTTTCGTGAAAAAAAAACACTTTGTCTATATTAAATACGAACGCATTTAAAATAATGTCTTATTTCCAGTGAAAAAGTGCTTGTTGAAAGTTTTTATCATTTTCAGAAGTTTTCGAGAATGAAAAAAATGTCTTCTGAATCGAAAACGTTTTTACCCATCTACCTAGTCTAGAAGTACCAGAAACAGCCAGAATCAAGCAATTTGGGATACCCTGTATTGTTCAAAATTTAAGAATGTGACTAACACTACACCGGACAAGTTGCTTTTTTTGGTTTCTTTGGATGTCACAATGGGAGAGACATGGATCAGATGGACAATAGAGAGATTGGAGCTGAAGGCGAAATTTATTGTTAAGAAGACCATTTTGACGTGGGAATCATGACTATCTATCAAGAATGAGAAAGAAATAATGATGATTAAGAAGATTTTGTTAATTACAGGTTTGAAAAGAAATCGCAGGGACGTAAGTCTGTGAGTGATTTTAAATTTAAAATATTAGAAAAATTATAGCAGCGTTTTTTCGAACTGCATCTGAAATTCCAATGTGACAAATTTTCATTTTTGCACACCTGCTCATTTGATTCGAATCAACATGAACATCTAGATAGCCCATTTCGATTTATTATTATCTTCAGATTAATATGTGAAATTTCATTTTTCGATTTACAAGCAACATCTGTACCGAATTTTCATTATTTCAAAAGAAACAGATGGAATACTTGAATGCTGAAGCAATTGGTTTCTTCTCTCTCAGTGCATGCGAGAACTGAATTCAATTTGTCATCACAATATCAGCATTTCCGATATTGAAATTTACGATGTTGTTTTTGTTATAGCCTTTCGAGTCATATTATATATCCTATAAAAATTCAATTTTTTCCAAATTTGTTTTCATTTTTATAATATTGGACATCGTCACTGGACAGGAAATAGAGGTTTCGGAGATTTTCCATGTTCTTATACCGTTTCGTCATCTGAAACTTCATTCTGTAGCCCGAGATTAATTATGCCTTCATTGTTCAGTGAATACACATACCCAGCCTGACAGAGGATTTTCATCCATGTAGCCTTAATATTCCACACAATGAGAAAATCAATTAAACAACCCTTCAGAATAGTCTTTTTCTCACTCAATGTTCCTGTTAATGTCGTTTCCACTTCTGTTACTCCTCGAATCCATCTCTGCCTCACCCATGTTTTTTGTCAACTAATGGAACGTTTGCTATCTGGTAAAAACTCCACATGACTTCATTGTTGGTTGGGGAATTTATTTTGGTAAATGTAACGTTCTATTCCACCCCACTGTACCCCGCAGAAGCTGAGGTCTATTAAGCGGAACAAAAGTATGTAAATGACGTTATTAGCTATCTCCAGCAGAGGACCATTGTTCTACTGAAAATGTCAACTCGGAAACTGAATTAAGCAAGATTAGCACGCACGATTTCAGATATAGATCTGGAAATTCAAGTGGTCCCCATTCAACTCAAGGTTGCAATTATCCCACTGTTCATTAGGGGGATTGATCAGGGCAGTTGTATGCGATGAACAAAGGGGGCCCGATAAAAGCCACCCACGCTTTGCCCGTCAGGCTCTGGAGCACATCGATTTTTCCTTGTAGTATTTGGCCACATGTCTTCTTGAAATTATAGGAAAACCCGAGCCCGACTCAGGATTATCGGATGAGATCGTTCCGATTCAGCGAAGATAAGGAGTATAGTCAGGTGCTGTAGCTCTTGCGTACTCGATAAATTTTTTCATCAAGTAGTGAGCTTGCATAACTGGAAAAATTTGATGACGATTTTGGTGAAGAATTTACCGGGTGTCCCAGTATAACTTTTCCAATGGATTATCTCAGCCATTTGAAAATTTCATCAACAAAAACTGAAAATCACGATCGACTTTGACAATGTCTCATTTTTTTTTGTAGTTGTCCAAAATTTATATTTATGTTTCGCGGTTGAGATTCTAGGTAATTATAAACAATTTCTTTCCAAGAGTGTTTATTGATGTTTTCACCTTTTCAACTGAAAATATCTTCTAAATTGAACATTGATTCAGAACTCTAGCTGTCTATATTTGCGCTCAATGGAATCTCCGCTGACATGGAAATAGCGTATCACCATGAGGCAACTGTTCAGTAGCAATAAAGTGACTAAACTTTAAATGTCGGGAATATTTGTTGAAACCCTCGGATAATCATCCTGATAACATACGTTCTTTCAATAAATATGAAAGAATTCACAAAAAAACGTCTACTGCAGGGAAGCAATTAAATGAAATTGTACTCTATAACGCAGATGCATACAAGGTGTCCGGGGAATAACTGTACATACTCATACCAGCGATAGAGTTAGACTAGGTGATTACTGATTGACTATAAAAAATTAATTTCTGGATTTCCCTGGAAAGCTACAGGGTGATCTTCCAACTTCATGGAAATACTTAGACCATCATAAAATCCAAACTTATTGACAGATATTATTGAAACTTGGGAGGTTATTGGCACAAGCTGAGGTCGAGTAAGAAAGATATCAATTATTTCATTATTCCAGGGCTGGACTCATTAATCTTCATTTAAAGTGTTCAGGGTAAAAACAAACACATCGTATTTCGAATTACAAATAATTGATTCGCTTTTCAGAAAGAAGATGAATTACGCTTCAATTTGTGGTATCGCTTCAAGTTGTCACATCAACAATAATTTTTCTATGAATTTTTGAATTATATAAAGTTCGAAAATTTGCATTTTTTTCACCATGAAGAGAACTGAAAATCTCATGTTCGAATATAAAATGGAAAGTATAAGTAGAAAATTTTCAAAAAAATTCAGAACTTTAGTAAGCATATTCCATAACGAAACAATAACAAATGAAAGGAACTGAAATACAGGAAAGAATACCTAATAAAAATGAAAATAGGAACGAATGAATTCAGATGTGGTTCGAGATGAAAACCATTCGCTTGTATACATTTCTCTTGCCGAATGTTCAAATTGGATACAGCCTTGCTGATGATATCGCCGTCAATAAGTTTTGATTTTATGATGGTCTAAGTATTTCCATGAAGTTGGAAAAACACCCTGTAGCTTTCCAGGGAAATCCAGAAATTAATTTTTTTTAGTCAATCAGTAATCACCTAGTCCAACTCTATCTCTGGTAAGAGTATGTACAGTTATTCCCCGGACACCCTGTATAAGTCTGAAGCGACTTATGACATTATTAAGAATACAACTGGTCGGAAATTTGAGAAAAATAAACTCAAAATAGTTATCAATGATAAGCTGATGAATGACAAAAACAATTCGAATCACTTCAATGAATACTTGATCAATTTGCCCCGTAAATACACAAAAGTATGTCGAATATTTCCGAGAATGAGGAGCCAGATAAAAAAAGTTAATATTCCCTGTAGTATGTTTATTCGCCCAGTTTTTAACACAATGAATGATCTGAAAAGTAGAAAATTACATGAATACGACGGTGTCTCTACAGATTTGCTTGAGGAATATTGCACAATTCATCCTGCGTCCTCTGTCGGTACAGATAAATTAAATATTGTTGATGGGAGAATTGCCCGACTTAATTGGAATCGCTAGAGTAAAAATACTCTATAAAAAAGCAGGTCCAATCAGGACCAGTATTAATCGTCCAATTTCATTACTTCCGTCCATTGCAAAAGCGGATGATTTTATATCTGGACAAGTAAAGTATTTTGACGAGCAGACAATTTGGGTTTAGGAAGGATCAATCGAAGCAATCCGCCATTTTGAGCTTCATAACTCATGTATACGAAAATATGAATACTAAAAAAAATTTAGGTTTATTGATGGATTTCAGCGGAGCCTCTGATCTCATTTCACATAGAATTCTTCATCATGAATTGAACTTATTTGGATTCAGGGGATTGATAAATGAATTGATTGCATCCTATTTATCGGATAGATCACAACTTGTGGAAATAAATGGAGTAAAATCAACACAATTGGGTTTGAAATATGATGTTCCATAGGGGTCGGCCCTTGGACCAATATCGTTTTTAATTTTTGTCAAGACGTTCCCGATATGTTGGCGGATCTGGACCAGCTGGTGATGTTCACTGACGATACCACAGTATCGTCTTAAACCAGATGATGGCAAAGCGGGAAACATAGATTCTTTATCATCTTGGTTCAAAAGGAATCAAGAAATCTTCCATTTTCGAATGTCGATAAAACTTTACTCTTCAAATTCCATCTTCACAACACGTCAATAGATGTGGATAGAAGTCTGTTGAAAAGAAGTAACGGTAAAACAATACAGAAGGTAACACATACAAAATTTTTGGGTGTCATCGTCGATGATCAGTTGAGTGTTTTGTTGTATTTTATATTGTGTATTTCATATTTGATTAATAGGTGTTTATAGTGAGTTTATTGTTTGTAATACTTTGTGAAATATACCTACTTACGAGTTGGTGCCAGCACGTTAATTATCTATGTAATTCGCTCTCACCTATGTGCTTTGTGTGGTACCAACTTAAGATGGTTGCAAACCAAGAAATATGTTCATGATATTATAATGCCTGTTTCAGATCACGTATAACCTATGGAGTTGTGTTTCGAGGATGTTGTTGTCGCATAAAAAGGGTATTTGTGATACGGAAGCGAGCAAGTGGTATTATTGTAGGAGTGAGTAGAACTACATAGTGTAGATCACTCTTCGAAAGAATAAAAATTCTACCACTAGCATGCAATTATATATTGAACATAGTCGGCTATGTGAAGTTAAATTTGCATACATAATAAAAAAAATAGCTACCACGACTACAAGACTGCGTGGCCTGGGTGAGCTCATGACACCATACCACACATTCTACAAATATGATCAAAGTCCAAGACATATGGGAATCAAAATCTATAATAAATTACCGTCCTACCCCAAGAAAATACACAATACCTCGGTTTTTAAGAAACAAACTGAAGATATCAAATTATCAGAATATTTTTATATTGTTGTTTGGAAATAGATCGTGATGTTGCGATTGGGATTATACTTATTGGCTTGATGTGATGATTGTCAGTAATATATTATAGATATTTAAGTTTGACATGTCCAATACCTTCGTGTACACACTTATGTTTGTATTTGGTTTAAGGACAAAATATTCCTAGAAGGCTGAACGTAGCTACAACGACTCCTGTTCAGAATAATTGATAATAATATCAATAATAATATGGGAAAAAAATTTCTGAAAATGTTGAGGTTTTTCATGTTTGACACACCCAAGAGCATATACTAATATCCTAAGAAAGTTTTATTTAAATTTCACCAGACTCGACTCATTTTGGTCTGCACACTGAACTTACTGACGAGACACAAGTCTGGAATTGTGGTTCTCTGAAATGCGATGAAAGCGAAAAACTATAATCGCTCACAAACAGGGAATCCCCGCAGAGATCTATCCAATTTCCTGAGGTACTTCCGCATATCTTTCAGAGTCCTTTTCCAGAACACATCCGTTTGATCAATGCGCCATCGGGAGAACTCTCACTAATAATGCCGACTTCTTCATCCTGTTCGCAATATTAAATACCTTGGGGAAAGGATGGGAATTTTCTTCCGGAAGGAGTTGCACAGGTAATGCGAATCAAAAATCGCGACTCGTCGCCTCGTTTCCTGCAGACTTTTCTCTCAAAGCGAACGGAAATATGTCCTGCTTTTCTATTAAAACTGGATGGAAATTGCATCAGAGACTTCTTTCATCCTCATGTCGTAGCTTTTTCACGAAATGTAAACATTTTCTCGCATAAAAGGAGCAATGAGGAAGTATATTCAGCGAATTTCTGAATAATTGAACGGGGAAATCCAATGGAAGCATGTTGTTTTTCGAGATGCTGTTAGGCCAGGAAGCTGATTTCCGTTATTCCTTTGTGATCTTCTTCAAGAATCACAAAAACGGGAAAATCAGCAGTTAAATGCAGACGAAATTGATCAAACTCTGTTCATTACCGCGATTGCTCGAATCCAAAGCTATAAGGGATTAATCTTTGAGTAATACAATGCATATATTTCGGAGCGCTACCCCTGATATAAAAAAACACATTCGTCTCTACAAGGAGTAATTCATAATAATACAGAGTGTTTCAAAAAAAACTGATTCCGTCTATAGGATAGATAGAAAATTGAAAAATAATCAGGGTTGAAATTTTGCCGAAATTATTGTCATCATCGTGAAGAAATTGTTAAAGAATATGTTGTGAAATCTAATTACTCTTATAATCTTATGTTTTTGCTTTCATATATGACTCTCATAGAGGGCGATAGTTACATGGTGCGTACCAAGTTGTATAATTGAACATAACATTTTTAATAAAAAAAAATTCTTTGCCTTTACGGAGGCCACATCGAGAAAATTTTTGAAACATGGATGAATTCAAAATCAGTAGGCGCTCGATAATCCGGCAACCGATTTTTTCCCTTCACGCCGGATTATCGAAAATGCCGGCCGGATTATCGATTTTGTACTGGAAAAGAAAACTAATTTCATATGATTTTCACCACTATCCAACTTTCGCAAAATTTGACCGCTATTTCGTCAAGAGACGCTTTGAAACAAGAGAAAACAAATACATCACTGTCGAGGTTAGGTCCAGGCTGTCGAGCGGGAGAAACTACTCGAACCGCTCGGTAGTCCGGCGTTCAGCTGTATAAAATGCCGGATTATAGAGCGGGTTACCTGAGTCCTAAAGTGCCGGACTACCGAGCGTGCCGGATTGGCGAGCGCCGGATTATCGAGCGCCTACTTTAGTTATCATCGAAATTAATACCATTTTCAATTTCCAAGTTCAGAGATCTTTTATCATGAGGTTGGAGAAATGATGTATGGTATACTGATAAGGCCGAAACCGATATATCTTTCATCTCAGTGACAAAATCTAATATCATTCTCCAACCCCATGATGAAAGATCTCTGAGCCTAGGAATTGAAAATGGTATTCATTCTGATGATTACTATTTTGAATTAATCTATGTTTCTAGAATAACTTTTTTAAAATTGAACTTTTCAAGCAAAACTTGAACTCAAACATAATCCAATTATTCACGAAAAAGATACTTATTCTTAATAGAACTCGATGCTATGTATCATTTTCGGAATATTTCGATTTGAAATTTATGAAGTACTAATCGATACTGGTATGGAGCATTGATAGTTATAACTTTTCATTATTATTAATTAGTGAGATCGGTGCAGCTACACCGCATTTTGGTAGATGTTGTATTTGGTTGAGTAACCATTTTTCGAATTAACTAACAGGTAGATGTGAAGAAGCTCCGAATCATTAGCCGCCTCATGGGATTTTACAACCTTGAATTATACAGTTTGGCCCAATCTTGAAGAAATATTGTAGCATACAGGTAAATTCACCTCATGAAGAGTTCAGCGTCAATTCAATGAACTCAAATAGCCGACTTCCATCTGTTTCGAAGATTAATAGATTCTTCAGAAGAAAAGTTAGACTTGTGTATCAGTGAAAACGGATGACATTTTGAATACCTACTCTAATTGAATTCAATTTCATGTTATTACTTTTCACATTTCGTGATTTCTCACACTGAAGTTTTATTAGGGTTTTCTCTTCCAATCCCTGAAAAATAATTTTCAAATAATAGGAAAAAGGCCCCTGCCCCCTGCGTGCTACTCTGATACTAATTGGTTGGGGTCTTCATAAAATGAAATTGTCTAACAATGAAGAAATAACAAGAGTCCGAATCAAATTCCTTAGTCAGGTTTGATGTTGAATTAAGTCATGTTAAAGTTCACTCGGAATTTCCTTTGAGAGTCTAATTTCAAAATAGTATATTCTGAAACAAGGTGCAGAATGGGCTCACTGTGATATACCCCGCTAGGGTTGGTTCGGTCAATCGTCATACAGCAGAGGGATGGTAAATTATACACTGGAGTCTCATCGAGGGTGTTTATTTCTTAGACACAGATACACAATGAATGAATCATTCAATCAATGAGTTCAGTTCTACTCTGCTTTGTTTTGTTAGGAGGATATTTTATATATTTACAGCGTTTACTGTTATTAAACAACAGCAGGTATTCATAACTATGGGTATAAACAATGTGTATAGGTCTTCATCACGTTTTTAGGATGATGTAAGGTTACTGGAACAGTTGAGACCTTGTTGTCTCAAGTATGATAAATATACAGGATGTTCCTATTGATACATACTACACCTTCCCTCTTTGAGAGAAAAAAAAAATTTTTCTATGAAAGTATGAAAAAAAATTTTTTTTTTTTGACTTTTCTATAGCTTAATACCTATATTTACATACATATATACATAACTTATCATAACTCATAATCTCAATGGATCTTACATCTACAGGGCTTAGTACATTATTTTCTTAATCTAATTATTTACATCACAGTCTCTTAATTCTAATCACTGATTAGTTAGTATAAGTCTTTATGAAAAATACGGTTTCACTCTGTTCTTGTGAACTTCTTTGAGTTTGTTCTTGTCCGTTTTCACAATAATGTTCGGGTTTCGCACTTCCACTATTTCGTAAGGACCATTAAATAAGGGGTCAAGTTTATTATCAATGTTCTTATTATTCAAGAGCACCTTATTTCCTACTTCATAGTTTATCTCATTACATTGTCTGTCGAAACTTTCTTTTCTTTTTAATTTTACCTTTACCAGGTTTTCTCTAGCATCTTTCCACGCCGTTTGTAACCTTTATTTTAGTTCAAGAGGATAGTTGTCAAAATTGTATATTGGATCTACTCGGCTTTTTAAATTTTGTGGAAATCTACTAGGTTTTCCAAAAACTAATTTGTAAGGACTATAGCGAGTTGAAGAGTTCACGGTATTGTTATATGAAAAACACCAATACGGAACCCAATTACTCCAGTTGTTACTTTCCTTAGCTGTGTGCATACGAAGGAAAGTTCCTAAGTGTTTATGCGAATTTTCAAGCGCACCTAGTGTTTCGTGGTGATAAGCTGTTGAATTGAAACGTTTAATTTTGAGCAAATCACACGATTCACTAAATATTCTTGATAAGAAATCTGTGCCTTGGTCTGTAACAACTTCAGAAGGTATACCATACCTTAAAACAAAGTTTTGAATAAAAGACTTCGAAACTGTTTCCGCTTCTTTGTTTGGAAGTGGGTAACACTCTACGAATTTGGTTAAGTCACATTGAATTGTGAGTATATATTTATTATTTTCAATGTCAGTGGGTAATGGACCTACAAGATCTAGAAAAATTTTCTGAAAAGCAGACGAAGCTGTGGTAGTGATTGTCAAAGGTTCCTTTTTAGGTAAGGAATGTTTATGACGTTGGCAATCATCACACTTCTTCACAAATTTTTCAACATCAGATCTCAATCCATTCCAAAAATACTCTTTTTTGATATTATTGAACATGCGCTCGATACCTGCATGTGTACGGTTGGAAGCATGTGAAAATCGTTCAGAATTATTTGCCTTAGTTCTCTGTCTTCGATTCGCGTTACATCTCTTATTATATTAATTTTTAAGGATGTTCCTAGAATTTCTTTCTTGTAATTTGTCAACATATTCAAAAATTTTTCGTTACTAGCTAGCTTCATGAGGTACAATTCTGATATATTATTTTCTGCGCATAATTTTTCCAGTTTCCTCAACGATATACCTAAGTCGTACGCTGATCGGATTTCCTGGTTAATGAAAATAATTTGTGAATTCACATTGTATATTAAATAATCATTGTATTCCTCTGAATGTTGATTTTTCAAATTACGAAATTCTGTTTCTTGAAGTGGCCTTAACTCAACACTTTTGGTTGGACGTTTTAAAACTCCGACAACAACAGGGTGATCAATCCTTTTGCCATCGGAGGCATTCGTCTCAAGTTGTTTAGAACCTACTTCATTTTTAGTTCGGGATCTCGTAATGACGCTTATGTTTTCAACTATCCCGTTTGTCATTTCTTTGAGTTCTTCTGAATCTATTTTAATACGCGATAAGGCTGCTGTAACGTTTTCTGAACCTTTTACATAATGAACCGTGAAGTCATATTCTTCTAAAATCAAACGTTGTTATTGTTGTTGGCCTGATTGATGAATGTCGACCGCGACCTTGCACTGGGTTCGCTTTTGCTGAATTGAAGTTTCGTTTGTTCGAATCATCACGGCGGTCATAACCTTTCTTCGAATGTTTATAATTGCCTTCACGATTGAAATTATTTCGATAGGACATGTTCCCATTGACATTGGCTAAAACAGCTAATGCTTCTGGTGACTTCTTAGTCATTAGGGTTTTTTTTTTCATATCCAATACAACTCTTCAACTTTCTAATACTATCGCTTCAATCTCAATTTCGCGTTCATAGTTAATTTAATTTTGAAAATATAATTAATTGAAGATTTTTCACCTTGATCATACAGTATATTTTTATATAATTCTATGGCATCAATCAATTGCAGAACCGATTCTCCTGCGATTGTCATAGATGGCAATAATGACGATGCTGTCCTTAAATCAAATTTTTCAGCCATTGTTAATTTTTCCAATTGACTCTTATCTTCAATTAATTTAAGTCTTGCTTGAAGCAATATCCTTGATTCTGACAATGAAATTTCTATGATTGAAGACTACTCAATGTTTCGAGAAAACTTGGTTCCGGCTTGACATTTAGTTTTGTGAATTTATATTCTAACTTATTAATTCTATCCCTACGTTCTCGCGGCTCTTTTTTGATTTTATCGAGAAATTTTTGGGACACAGCATTTAGTTTCGCAAATAGTACCTCACTTTCCATGAACACTCATAATAGGGAAAAAAAAAATTCTTACAGTTGCACTTACACCAAATCTTGGTGGCTTCTCCTGATCTCCAGCTGCACCTTCTTTTCTATGCCTTTTTTCACCTTCCAGTATTCCCAATATCTTGATTGCCCTGATTCCATCTCGTATTGTTGTTGGTGTCAAATTATATACTGATGATGGAAACCATATTTACCTCTAACTGCATGGGACTGGCAGGATCGCCATGTGATGTACCCCGCTAGGGTTGGTTCGGTCAATCGTCATACAGCAGAGGGATGGTAAATTATACACTGGAGTCTCATCGAGGGTGTTTATTTCTTAGACACAGATACACAATGAATGAATCATTCAATCAATGAGTTCAGTTCTACTCTGCTTTGTTTTGTTAGGAGGATATTTTATATATTTACATCGTTCATTGTTATTAAACAACAGCAGGTATTCATAACTATGGGTATAAACAATGTGTATAGGTCTTCATCACGTTTTTAGGATGATGTAAGGTTACTGGAACAGTTGAGACCTTGTTGTCTCAAGTATGATAAATATACAGGATGTTCCTATTGATACATACTACATCACATTTCAACACGAAGGCGAAATTGTCACGAGCTTTAGACGATATTTTCTCTACTTCAGTCGAGATTTGTGACATACTCTCGATTTTCAAATTGAAAATTCTGATTAGTAATTTTTTATTTAATTTTTGCAGTTGGTGTGATTAACGAAATTGAACAAATTACGGAATTTAAATTGATTCTATTTGAGGATGAATGGGATCGGAGGTCAGTACTGACAATCAGAAAATGCAAAATATAATTGAAAGCAATACTGTAATTAATTCATTACAGCACTACTTTTAGTACTGCCTGCAATGAACTCATTAAGAAACTGAAGTAGAGAAAATTTTAAACCCTGGTAACTAGCGCATAAAACCAAATTCATATGATGTATCAGCTTCAAAAACATATTAAAAAAAAATCCTTTCAATGTTGCGAGTAGTTCCGGCAATATAATAAGAAATGTGTTGAATTTTTTTTCTTCTACTCACTTTATCTTGAAAATAAGGCGCTATGAATTGTTTTTTCAAGACGAACCTCAATTATTTTTGAGTTTTCCATCTGCCCCCGAGACGGGATATTCTTTTCAATACTCTGTATATAAATCAGAAGAAACTTATGTTGATAAGTTTTTTTGTTCTCACAGGACTCAGGATCCAGATGTTCCTGAGAACATGATAAGGAGAAAAATATTCAAGATTTTCTCTTGAAGAGAAATTGCTAACATTGGGAAGATCTGAATATACGCTTAAACAAACATGATAATGTGAATCGACCAAACCTTCATGAATGAACGTACATTCTTTACACAACAGGGTGGATCTGACACACTGGTTTTATCTGATTGGATTGTTTCGAATGTCAAGGAACGGAAAAAACGCAACCGGATTTAACCTGACACTTTCGCCGAGATGGCGGGTATAACATAACAATAACGGCTTGGAAATCAAAGCAGGCCGTTTTCCCCCTACACGCCCTCGAACGTTGTTGGATGTATCTCCGAGGATTTTCTAATATTTAGGGTGCTTCTCTGAAAGGTCTTTGGGAACTCATCGTAACCGTAATGGCATGAATGTTTACGGCTTTCGTGCGAAATTATCAAAGTGAATGGTGAACTTCGGGATATTTCTTGGAGTGCCTTAACGTTTTTGCGAGTCGTTTACGGTTTGTAGTTCGGCGAATGACTCTGAATAACTTTCGCGTAAAGGGTGGTTCGCCATTTCTCGACGTTGTCGAATAGTGCAATGTCATTATCGCCGTCTTAGAACGGCTTACATCGTTTTCAGTGTGTTGTGTAAAGGAGATACGGATTGTTGGAAACAGAGAATGAGGATTTCCCAAGAAACTGTGACGTGGGGTTTGCTATCTCTGATTATGCAGAAGTAATCAAGATTGTATGATATCAAAAAATTCTATTAGTTTCCATTTCAGGTGATTAAAAATCTGAAGATTATAGGAAATTGGTAATCAGTGAATATTGAGATAAGGGAAAAAATGTCAGATCAAAGAGGGAATTTGCAAGATTCAAAAAATAATTTTAATCTTCATAAATTGAAATTCGAATGATGATTGAAAGTTAAGAAGAGTATATATTCTTCTTATTGATATGGGGATATACTCTAAGATCTGGAGCTGAGTCAACCTTCATCGCATATTAAGAAATATATTTGATATAGGTTGTCTAAAGAAAACCAAATTTGGTGAACAGTCTCCAGGAATGAGATGAAAATTCGGATCATAAAAGGAATTTGCATGATGAGAAAATAATTGAAATCTTCATAAAATAGTAATCGAATGACAAATACAAATTCCGAAAAGTATAACATGACTAAAATATTCTTCCCATTAATGTGGAGAGCACTCCGTACTTCGAGATTTGAACCTGAATCAACCTTCACCTACATTCCCCGTCAATAAATTCCGGACAGGCCAAATTTTTCTCAAACTCAACACCCTGTATCTTTTTTCGTGGTTTTCCGGGCATAAAAAAGGTTTTGTTTCACCCTGTATAACGGATGAACTCGCAGTATTTTCGCAAAGTTAATTCCAGGTTAATGTAACAATACTTTACCTGGCGAAAATGCGAACAAAATCGGAGAACCACGAAAAAAGATACAGGGTGTTGAATTTGACTCAACTTTTGCCTGTCCGAAATTTATTGACGGGGAGTATATATTAAAAAATATAGATAATATGAGTTGTCTGTAAAAATCCCTAACAAAATATTTCCAAGTACATAACAATCAAGCGTCAGTTACTCCAAAATGACGACGTAGGTACTGTCAACAATATGGAGGGATGTAGTGGTCCCTCTACTCTCCATAGGTTTCTTACCGAGCATGCTCAGCCTCACTATCTCACATTCAGGATTCCATCAGACAAAACTACGATGTTCGATCTTTATGATTACATGGTATACATTCCTATAATATACCTGATACTCGCTTCCACACTCGCCGAAATTTAAATCATTAAAATTCTCATAACCTCTATAAAACTTAGTTAAGTCCAGTGAGAACATCTCCTGAACTTATAACTCCTGAAGATGCCGGACACTCGAACTGGCGAAACGTCGAGAACTATTCAGCGATGACGGCCGAAATGCTCAAAATAAGAGGTTACACTGTTGGAAAAGTTTTTGCTGCTCCAAGGGTGTTATATCCGCATAAATCTTTCTGACCTATCTATACGGAAAAATTGTTGTGTTGAAAGTCAAATTCTTTCGGAATTCAATTACTGCTTTCCTATGTATGGCTTTCTTTTGTCTGAAGACTTTCTCAGTCTAATTTAACGTGAACAGAATAACACTATAAGGTTAACCTTCGGGATTAAAGAATTCAAATATGTACCTCATAAGATGCTGGAGTTGGGATAGCTCCCTTTAAATTCAATTTCAACTATCATGCTCTCTGTAGATTCCATGAAATAATTGTGAAGAGAAGACCACCTCATCTCTACAATATATTGTTATTCAGAGCTGATGTCTACAATGTTAAAATAAGATATAAAGAACTACTTTAATGCCTTCACAATAGAAACCAAACTTTTCAGAGAGGTTTCAGATACAACATGTGTAAATTGTACATTGTGGTCCCTGATGAAATGAAATACATCAGAGATTCAAGAATGAAATAATAAAATTTTGCCTCAATTCTCTTCAACATGGTTTCAATTAACGCCCCCCAAGATAAATATCAAAAAAACTCTGTGGGAATAAGACAAATAATGTCTTTTTCCCACAAATTCATTTTTAATATTCTCTTCAACATTCTTCATTCTCCAAGTCTAATTTCTATACTTGGTTATTATCTAGGATAGATTATTCACAGCACTAATAGGTGAATTTCGTCTTGAGATTTCTATTCAAGAAAAGAGGAAGTCTTTTGGGCACCTGCATATTTTGTTGAATGAAGGTTGACGCTCAGTAAGTTTATTGAAATTATTGGATATATAATGCTATAGTGGATTTTGTTTGAGAGTTGTTGAATCAAGAAAATAATAGTCGTTACAGTCAAGTTTCAAATTCCACAATTCATGTACGTATGACAAAGTTTCATTAAAAATTTTTTGTCCTCCTTAACCTTCAAATTACGACTCTTTTTTTTAAACGTTTTTTATATTTGACAATCAAAAAGTTATTCATGAGAAATTTTGCTGAAACCAAACATTTTTGTTGTCAATGAAAATGAAATTTGGCAAGTTTCTGTAATGAGTTTTTTCATACAGGAATTGGGGCATGTGAAAGTTATAGTTGGAAATTTTAGAAATTGACTTTTCCTCCTCATATACAAACATATATATCTTTCTCATTACCTGAAATTTACAGAATCTATTTTTATACATATTGTATTCTCTTCTGATAAAAATAATAATCGAATGTGGCCAACGTAGAAAAAATTGGCCAAAAGTGAAATAAGGTGAAAAAAATCTCAATTACCAATAGAACTCAAATATATCGTAAGCAATAAATATGGCTCAAACGACAGCAAATGAGTCAGTCATACTAGTACGTCATCCAAGATTTACGTCCTATTCGGAAACACTCTTTATGGGTTGCCTGGATAAATAAATGATTGAATATACAGGGAGGAACGGACCAAACTTCAGGTTTGTATTCTGCAGGTCGAAATAATTTCAAAAAACTCATATGTTGTAATCCGATTCTCATTTGTTTTCAAACTATAGGGTAATTAGAATATGTCAAATAAATTTCTTTATTTTATCGGTTCTTATCACAAATGCTGTAGGTGCTGGCTTTTTTTTGCGAAATGAGTTAATAGGAGAACGTTCCTTTGAACATCCGAATGCAAATGAATTATCAGCACGATGGAGCTCTTTCGCATTTCGCTCGTCAGGGCAAACAATATTTAGATCAAGAGTTTCGCGGACAATGGATTGGTCGCGGTGGCCCTATTAGTGGGCCTTCAAGATCTCCAGACCTCACACCACTGGACTATTGTTTGTGGGGCTGGTTCAAGAACAAGGTATACAAAGTAAAAGTTAACACTCGGAATGCCCTGATTCGACGCATTAGAAATGTGGCATCAAATATTAAAGAAAGACACGAATCAATCAGAAAAGCAACAAGAGCCCATCGCAGACGAGGTCGAATGTGTTTGGAGGTTAATGGCGGGCTTTTTAAGCATTTCTTAAAATAATGCTATAAATAAACCATTTTAATGTAGAAAATGTTGTTTTTTCATAATGACGCTATAGTTGGAAAACAAATGAAAATCGGATAAACAACATATGAGTTTTTTGGAATTATTTCGACCGCAGAATACACAGCTGAAGTTTGGTCCGTTCCTCCCAACTTACCCTGTATATTATAGGAAATAACAACGAACCTTAAGTCTATCTCCTCTAATATGAAAACGTTCTCTCCTTGGAAATTGCAACAATTATAATTCCTTATCAAGTATGAAAGTCCAAGAGCACAAAAGGAGGAACTTTCCATCGCTGAATCCCCATATTTTGGGCTGATCTCTGCTCTTTCAAGGACGTAACATTGAAAAATGACCCGACTCAGCCATTACCCCAGCAGACGTAACACATTGATCAGATTGCAAGACATAATTCGCTATTAGACCCCCCAAATTTCCCTCTTACGTCGTGTGCGGTCATGGAAACCTGAGAAACACATTAATCACGAGAGGTACATCGCCGAAATGGAAATTACATTTCCCACCTCTCATTGTTCGGATCTGGTCGGGTTTGAACCGGAACAGCCCACGGAGCATATCGCTTCGAGATCGTTCTGAACCGTTCTATCATCTGAATGAGTAGAGATGATGTGACTAATGTGGTCGTTTATCAGGAAGTGAAGCGCATGTTGATATTCGGGCATTCTCCGGAAAGCCCTTCATTCTGTTCGCAATATAGAATGCTTGCATTTACTGTGGTTATAGTATAAAGGACGGGTGCATCTCAGAATGATAACAATATGTTTGAAACTTGTTTCAAGGCAAACAGAGGGTTGAAGTGAATAAAGACGAATATTATTATGTGTTTGTTTTTTCTCAGCCTTCGACTGGTAACATAATAGACAAATTAATTTTCAAAAAACAACAAACCAAATTGTTTACTTTAATCTATCCATCTCAAATTAATGATGAAATTAAGAAATTTGTATATATCAACTACATCCCATCTATGAGTGAACAACTCTGTCGAAGAATCAGAAAAAATTAAATTGATGTTGTGTGTACCAATAAGAAGAATTTGAGATCTGTATTTTTCAATGGGAAGGATCGACTGAATAATTCGCAGTTGAGTGGTGTTTATATGCTATCATGTGACGAGTGCCCTGCATTTTACATAGGTCAGACTGGTCGTTCTCTCGGAGTTAGAGTTGATGAACATAAAAGATCTATTCTACAAAATAAACCAACAACAGGTTTCTCCACTCACTGTAATACTCTCAACCACTTCAAATAATATAAAAATTCTACATAAGGGTGATAAAGGTAGACGTTTGGATTTTTTAGAAATGTTAGAAATATCCTCAGCTCAAAAACAAAATCTCCTAATTGTAAACAATCAATTAGATTTCCACCTATCATCGATTTTAACATGTGTTACCTGATATGTGTACGAATGTGTTCTTTCTATATTGATATGTATTCAGTTTTGAAAATGGGATAAAACCCGAACCACGCGTGTCAACAAATATTTTAATAAAACTGTGAAACTCTGTCAAGTGTTTTTATCTTCTTTTATCATTATTATTATTTTTTTTTTTCACAATTCATTTGGAGGTGATGATATAAACGGGGTGTTGAACACACCAATGATTTAATCTCTAGCCATTATTCGTCTAATCGTTGAGCAACTAGATAGAATCACTGCTTTTCGCATGAGGCTGATTACTTTCAGGTGTTCCCTGACTCCTACCATTTTCATAGCCCTTGGCAATTCGTCATCTATGAGGCCGTTAGCAGATACAAATACTGGTATAATATTCACCCTTACGAGACTATGGATTTTTTTAATTTCATCTGCCAAATCGTGGTATTTGCTCATCTTTTCCTGTCTTGCCTTTCTCACATTCTCGTCGAGAGGTATAGAGACGTTTATAATGAGGGCTGTGTTCTCCTTCTTATTCAGGACCAAAATGTCAGTCTTATTATGTCTGATTTCTCTGTCAGTTATTATTCCCATATCCCAGTAAACCTTGGCTCTCTCGTTTTCTAGACAATCCACTGCTTTGTACCTATAGAATGGTTCAATTTCTTTCACAGATTCTTCGTTCTTGCAATTTCTTATTTTTGACATCATTTGTTGTTTGTTATATTGGGAGATTTTCATTTGTTTGTTCCGTCAGTGGTTATTATATTATATTTTCAGTCTCTTTTATATCAGTTTTGGAAAATTACGTTTTTAAGTTTATCTGACGTGAATGACGCGATCTGATTTGATAGTTCTTGATGTTCATTACTAGGATAAATACTTAAGGAAAAGTGGTTAAAATACCTAGATGAAATAACAAAAAATATCTTGATAACATGAAGTAGATTCCGATATAGATATAACTAGAAAGAAATCTATGTGACAAACAACTTGAAAAATTATTTAACACAAATTCTTGTTCAATGCTCAGTAGGCTCAAGTAAGTTTGATAGACGTGTTTGCGACATTGAATTCATAAGACAATTTGTGATTTTCTTAAGCTTGGAAAAGATCTCTCCGCACTGGAATATTAAAAAAAAAATTTTAGAGCTATGAGTGATTCCTGCTGAATAATCGACTGTGACTCAGAAATAAGCTCATTAAAATATGGGAAATCCTTCTGTTGCACACAAAATGATTTGTTTTATCTCTCTGGAGTTTTTTTATTCGAGCTCCACTGAAATATTTTCTTTTCTTTTCTGAAATATCTGAAAATGATTTAATAATAATAATAAACTGCTAATATTACAACTGCAACAAAGGAACTGAAACAGTAAACAGTTACTATGATATTGAACATTTGTTTCTTTTACTAGACTGGAAATGAAAATGAATGAATGAAAAAATTCAGAAACAATCATCTGGCGACGTTCAAAAAAAATGCCGAAAAGCTGGACGGTATATAAAAGACTCTTGAAAACAGAGTAGCACAGAGAGTGATATATGTCGAACGGAATTAGTTATATGTTTAATAAAATTTAAGAATATTTCTCAATTTTCGGGAATGATTATCGAACCTTCATTGTTCAGATTTCATTCATATATCATTAAAAAAATCGCGAATCAGAAGGTTCGATAGTTATTGGGGCTTTTCGATCGGCTTGGAGGCCCCTTTAGTACCGGCTGCCGCAGAGTCTGCGTTTTACCTAAAAACATCGGAAAAGAAATATGTGCGTCCACTTTTTTTCATAAATCATTCTCTAGGAAAAAATTTACAACACTATTCGTTGAAAAAATCAACTTTTTCCATCAATGTTTCAATCCATCAAAAGCTGTGATTCAATTTTTATCTCAAACTTGAAAATTGGAGGAATATCATGCAAAAGGTTTTACCACTCTATTTCTCTCCTCTCAAATGTTATGAGCTTGACTTCATTGTGAACTACCCTGTATTAATAATTAAAGGCAGATGTTCACAATATACTCAAGCACGTTCAATAAACTTATTAACTCTTAGCAACTGCTCACTAATGTCACAAACAAACGTGAGACGCTCATCACCCGACTAAACATGAAAACTAAATGCTAGGTTTCAAGGCGTCGGCCTCGACCCTGTATCTTTTTTCATGGTTCTCCGATTTCATTGAAATTTTCACCAGGTATAGTGTTATGTCTTGTTATATCAACCTGAAATTTACTTTTACTATCATTCAGTTTTAATTTGAAACCTGACCCTTCCTTAACAAAATATTTTTTGTTTTTCGTCAGTATCTGCTTTGGAAAAAAGGAAACACATTTTCGAAGAAAGTGTTGCTTTTTTCAATTTTTATAACAATATAAAACGTAACAATACGTCATAAACTAGTAAACATCTGAAAATTAATAGCGTGTACTTCCACCTCGCTTTCTCATCACTTCTTTCATACGACGTGGCATACTTTCAATGCATTTCCGAATTGCTTCTAGGGAAATATATTCCCGTTCTCCAAGAAGGGTTGTTCGTAAATCGGACAAGTTGTTGGGATGCTGATTTCTAACATGTCTATCTAGCATATCCCATAAATGTTCAATTGGATTTGAATCCGGCCTTCTGGCTGGCCACACAAATCGTTGAATATCCGCCTCTTCAAAGTATTCTGTTACAACGCGTGCAACGTGAGGCCTAGCATTGTTCTGCATCAACAGAAATTGTTGCTTTCCCCAGAAGCAATTCGTAAATGCATTGAAAGTATGCCACGACGTATGGTAGAAGTGATGAGAAAGCGAGGCGGAAATACACGCTATTTATTTTCAGATGTTTGTTTATGTTCACTAGTCGATAATTTATTGTAATGTTCGCAAATGAAATTTCAGATAAATATAACGAGACCCAATACCTACTATACTTGGTGAAAATTGCAAAAAAATCGGAGAATCACGAAAAAAGATACAGGGTGTTGAATTTGAAAAAAAAATTTGCCTGTCCGGAATTTATTGACGGGAAGTATATTATAGCCCTGTTTCGATGTTAACTTATGGTTTTTTACCCTTCTGCTATAGATTCCGATTTTTTCAAATTCCCTCATAGTTGCATTAGTCCCAAGGAAGGGTTTTTGATCGTTCACTATATCGAAGTAATCAATTGAACGCTGGGAACTGTTTGGAATAATTGTTGAAAAGAAGCTTATGGGTCGGTTTCATAAAACTTTGTTTGTACCGTTAAATTAATTGGAGCTACCATGATTCGTTGAAATGTCAAAACGAGTGATTCGATTGGTTCGAATTTACGTAAGGTTTTTTAATCGCACAATTAAAGTTTTATGAAACCGACCCTTAATGTTATATTCGGCATATGAACATTCAAAGTATTATTAATTTATAAATCTCATACCATTCGAGGATAATAACGAAAGTATGATAGTTACATAATATATATGAAGCCACATCAATTTGATATTCAGATATACCCAAATATCGAAAATATTAAAACTGCCAACACGAGCATCTTCAACGATGAGACTGGTTCTCAACATGCTGTGAGAAATGGTGGACTACTGCGAAGTGCAATAGAAATTACTAGAACTATTCGAGAGACGATAATTAAGAATGTTTTTTAATTGAAAGATTTGTACTTCAACAATTTTGTTAAAAAAATTTGAGTTTTAATCGAAGGATAATTAGTTCATGATGACCATATGAAAATGATTCGCCATGAGGCCAACTGTATCAATGAGAAAAAACATGATATTACAATAGTCTCGATTGTATTTTCATTCTCCTCATATCGAATCCAAGATTTCAATGAAAAACATTCGAAATTTTTTTTGACCGACATCTCAGTTTTTTCATATCCTCGAAAACATTAGACATCTAGATGAAAACATCAGTGTCTGAATCTGTCATTCGAAACCGAATCAAACGACACCAAGCTCTTCGAACCTGCGTTATCCCGATCAGAAAACATAAATCTCACCCCTCTCTCGTCATAGAAAATATCACAGCGATAAAATGAGTCGATCCCGCCCTACGATTATCGCCGCCATCAACAAGTGTCGTGCCGATTCGAACCGGAACGATAAAATGAAGCCAAACATTGAAAATTGAAACACTCACTCAACCTGCCACTAGCGTGTTATTAATTATTAAAATATCAAATTGTTGTTTTAATGGCGTGCTGAAACGTTCTGGAATTGCTATCTGAACGTGTCGTTATGCGCTGAAATATGTAATTGCCAGTTACGGAAATGTCACGTCGACAGGTGCGTTATCGACCGAGAGCGTTTCCTGCGCCGGCGGAGCCATCTCTGGACGGGATCTCCAATGATGCTCATCTCGGTTAGTTCAGCATCCAGGAGCCGTGTGGCGGTAAAGACCAGTCTGCATCTCTGTCGTCACTTTGAAAAGGTGAATTTTCCGTTAAATTTCCACTCGAATGATGACTTTGCAATATTTGATCATTTCTGTGGAATTCAAATCTGTAAACTAAAATTCAATAACCCAATGAAGTAGTGAGAATATATATCGATACTGAAATCATCATTTTCTATTACGACGGTTCGGTTGAAAAGAACATAAGTTATGTGAAAGTGAAGAAGAATTTACGAATAAAACATGAGTAATTAACTCATGTGAGTTCTCTGTGAATGATCGAATAAGCTCATGACTTTCGGAAATTAATTTTTAATGCTGGAAACTTTCGAATAATGATGTCGTCTAGAAACAGCTGTTATATTGTTGTATAATGCCAAGAAGTGTTCAGAATCTTTTCCTATATCAGGCGTAAGGGATCTGCTGGTGAGACCAATTGTGGAAATTGACAATTGTATAAGCTTTTAGCTGACCCGGCGAACCTCAGAGATGAATAAAAGTGTACTCACTATGGGTTTTTTTAATAGGAAAGTTTATTAGATACAAAACAAAAAAATACAAAAGTACAAAACACAGAAAAAATTTAATTGCATTGAAATAGTTATGTACAGTGGGCAGAATTGGTGATACCGGAAATACAACTTTTTAACCATGGGAGATGGAGTAAAATAAATGACACACTGCTTCAGATTCATTCACTCATCATGAAAAATATAATTTGTATTCGAAATTTGAATAATTGAGTATTAAGTAATCTGAATCGAAGAATATATGTTTGTATGCATGGTGTCTTTATTATTATGCCATTGAATCTCTCTTTAGAACAACTACCAATACGAAGTCATCATTGCCGCTAAAATAAAACATTCTAACAAATCATATTTCTCGTAGTTTGCGAACATTACCATATTGCCGACAATAATGACTTCTAAATCTAGTAACTCACAATAATTCTGAACAGAGATCGGACCTCGGAGAATTGAATCATGTATTCAATCATGGGCGCCCGCAGGGGGGGGCCAGGGGGGCCCCCCTGAGATTTTGATTCGCTTCTTGTCTTTGAGTGAAACCGAATACTTATTTCGCCTGCGCCTCATCAAATCATTATTTGGCCCCCCCCTGAGAAAAAATTCTGCGGGCGCCCATGTATTCAATGGCAAAATAATAATGACACAATGCGAGAAGACATATTATTCTGTGATTCAGCCTACTCAATACTCAATAATTAAAATTTCAAATGCAAACTGAATTTTTCAAAACTAAATTAATCTGAGCGTGATGGATGACCTATTTTCAAAACGGGAAAAAAAGCCAATTTTTTCTAAGCCATTTCAAACTATTATTTTCATAGAAAAAACACAACTTGTTGTATTTTTTGTTTGTTGTTGTTATAGTTCTTAGGAAAAACAAAGTACGCTACTGGATTGCTATGAAAAAGGTGCCTGTATAATATTTTCGTCACAACATTCTAGCACAAACACAAACGGAGATAATGACAAAGTTGAAATAGCCGAAATTTCAATTTAGGCCTATAACTCGAAAACAAAAATAGATTGAGGAATGCAGTTGATGAGATGATCAGTTTCCTCATAAAAGACCACCGTAACGTGTCATTCATTTTCTATTATCTCTCACTGCTAAAAAGTTGTAGTTCAGGAATCACCAATTTTGCCCACCCTGTACATTGTCATTTATACAACAAAAAAAATATCTTTACCTAAGAGGCAAAGAGCTTACTCTTTTATATTTCAAAATTCCTTCATTGTAGTACCTTTAGTTTTTTCCCGGATGCGAGAATAACCTATTTCTCCGTAAAGACCTTTGAATTCCAAGGCTAAGACGTTGTGGCAACTCAAAATACACAGTGATTGTTTATTAATGGCGAGTAGAATTGGGATTTGTTCAAAACATTCTATCATATAATATTCCGTAGTGTTCTGAAGAAATATGGGTTTGACAACCCATGTTAATATTATTGAAAATGTAGTTCACCGAATTAATTTCAAATATAATACTTTCACGAAAACGTAGTTAATCGTAATGACATCTACTGTCGTTATCCACAAGAAAAAAAAAATTCCTATTTTTTTTCCATTTCATCGAATTTTGCAGTGCTTCAATGTATTTTATGTTTACCTGGCCGTAGAAGAATTCAACTTAAAATCTTTCATAACATTTCAACAACATGGACGACTTAGTTTTATATAGGTATTGAGATAATTAAAAAAAATATTCGTCATGCAAAATCTATGGATACATCAATATGTATCGCAAAATCTTCAGAAATGATCAGTAATAAGCTCATTTTTTTGTTTGTCTCACTCATTCATGAAATCTAACAATCAGAATCTCCTACAAATTCTCGCGGTCCTACGTTTAAAAGTAGTAGTACGGATCTTCAATGTAACAGGGGAGCAAGGATAGAATATGTCAATTTAATCATTCAAAAACTTTTATTTCTAATTGGATTTTTTGTTGAATCCTTAGATAATCTTCTTTATCTTAAAAAAAAATATTTCTCCACGAAATTTATCAAAAGATCATCAAAAAAGATAAATAACTAATTAGGTGATTTTTTTTACTTAGTTAATTTTTTTATGAACTGAAAGTTATATCGTACCCCGAAGTGCGTGGTAAGTTATCGCGGTCGTATGCTCAGAAATAATTAATACCAGAAGACTTTTAACTTTTCTCATCACTATCCGTGCAACAACATATTGAATAAGTTTGCTTTAATTACAATAATTCGTTACTCGTTTTTTGAATGAGATAATTATATAAATTAGATTTTATTCATTGTAATTTCCAACAGTGCGTATATATTGTTTTTCATGGTTTCTCAATCGAAATCATATTAATTAAAGATGATGAAGCCTTGTCTGAAGACTCCCTCATTTTCACCGCATGGATTTCCGAGTATTTGACCCTTAATAATCATTTCTTGTAGGCGATTTTCCATAATATCTTTAAGCTTGGCGGCAGTAGCTTCACCCTCATTCAACTCGAAAACAATATTGAGCGAAACAGCAAAAAAACTACTATGATTGACCTGGGTTATAATTCCACTATTATACCATATATGCTCTCTTCCGAATGTCTAGAAAGGCCAAAATTAATGAGATGTCACTGATATTTTATATTTTCTTGTCTGCAGAAGCCTCGAACATATAACCGATTTCATGCAAAAAATCTGGATTCACAAAAATTTCTTCATTTCCGTTTCCTTATGAGTTCATTGCAGTTCAAAAAGTAGTGCTGTCATGAACTCTTCACAGCAATCTTTTTACTTGTATTCCACGGTGTGGTTGTGAACTGTGACCATTATCGGAAGTAATTGCACAAGTGCACTAGAATTACCTATAATTTTGGATGACAGCGTGTTGTCTAAAAAGTTCATTTTCATTTCTGGAATAAGAGCCCGACACCGAAGGTGTAGCCTTTTTCTCCAAAAATGAAAATAATCTAATGCAGTTTTTTAAAGACAACACGCTGGAATGCACAATTATCAGGTCATTTTGCTGCAAGAATGTATTTCGGGTGAATATTTCCCGAAATTGCTATGAATACGAGCAGTGCAATTATCGGAAGGAATTTTTGCTCTTTACAATGGAATTATCGCTGTAATTTTCGATAATCGCATGAAGTTTCTGACAGGAGGGAAATATTCTGTTGAATTTTGTCAATCACTTCAACAGCCAAAATGCAATAAAGAGTCATTAGGACATAGAATCTGAATTAGATAGTATTTCTTGAAACTTACCTGAAATCGAAAAATTATCGTCTTGTACTCGTGGCAGATGTCAATTTCAACAAAAATATGTAATTCAAAAAGAAGCGACGATAAAATTTGTTGGAAAAGGAGCCCATACTGCAACTTGTTTCAGAATTTACTCTATCACAAAAATCTAAAACAACACATCAAAATTCAACTACGTTCCTCACGTTATGAATATTGAAGACCATAGATTACTATTTATGTATGCTTAAGACGGGCTCAAGTCGTGCTTAAGATTCGATAATTGACGGGTTATAGAGTAGGCAAATCTGATAAGACAGTCAAACTGTGGTGCAAGAAAAAGGGCGTCTCAAACCTAACATCAAATCTTAGTTGGACTTAAGACAAGCTGAGATTTGATGGTGCAAGTAGGTATTACAAATCTATCATAACTCCTGAAGTATTTGAACTCATTTGAATACGGCCACTGTTTCAGCGGCGACGCTTTCAGATTGCCGTCATCATAAAAATATTTCAGGAAAAAGTTAGGCAATCCAATATTCATCGCGAGAATTTCCAGAAAATACACTGGAACTCAATTATTCCAACCAGTCCCCGAAACTTCACTCCACCGCCTTTAATATCTCAGATTTTCCGGCGTCGACATCCCCAATCGATATCGCGAAGCCCCGCAATCCTATCGGGGAGACTTTTTGCATCATTGCGGAACGAGGTATGTCAGCGGGAGCGGGACCTTGTGCCTGACAAGATTAAACTCATTAGTTGGCTCGTAATTAAAAACTGGAAAGACAACCGACAACAGCGCCTTCGGCGAAACGGACCAGTGTTCGCGTCCTTCGCCGGGGATGTACAAAAGCGGACGGAACGTAGTTAAGAAAGGGCTCAGGGCTTTTTAGGAACTGGCTGTTCGCGAGGGTGCCGTCCCCGTTTTCGATTGAAACGGGGGGGTGAGATTGAAAGGTTTTGGAAGTGTGTATTGTTAGTGCTATACTCGCCTTCGGCGACTTTATCTACTTCGAACTCATATACTAATTAGTTCTTCTAGGAATCTCTGAAATAATCATACTCTCATGAAATTGTATCTGCATTCAAATAGTAAAAATTATGCAATATTTTTTTTTATTGAAATTTGATGTTTTTTCCACGGTCTTGGAAGGTTAAATTCCTACTCGCGAGTACTAGGGTAAAGTTACCCTAGAAGGATCCAGCTAGTTGAAGAGCATGAAACCACTTTCCGTGTGTATACTGCTCCACGAGAGGATACCGTATTCAATTGTTTTAGAAAGTACGTAATTTTCAAGAAAATAATAATAATAATAACTTTATTGAACCAAATAAACTCAACTTACAATTTCAATATATCATATAGAGCGAAATCCAGAGTTCCACATACAGAACTCTGCTCATTTAACTTCCAAACTAAAATAAGATTCGCAAATTTACATAAAATAATCATCAGAAGCAAAACAACCAGAAAAATAAACAAAACAAAAAATCGTAAATAGGAAATCGCTGTTAGATCAATAACAACTCGAATCGATTCAATAAAAATCAGTTCCGTCAATATGGTCGCCTTTTTTCTGAAGTTTGATTCTTTGCATATTCTTCAGGAATGTTCTAATTTTGAAATGGAGTAAGTTTATAAACGGCTTCGATTTGAAACGAGTTGTCTGAAAATGACAAGACGTAAATTAACAAACGCTGAGGCGAATAGGGCTGTCGGAATACTACAGGGGAGCCTATTATTATTATTATTATTATTATCCTGAACAGGGGTCGTTGTGGCTTCGTTCACCCTTCCAGGAACTTTGACCGCAAGGATCTTTTGTTCTTCACCCAACTCGTTCATTTAAATCCCAAGGAGGCTATCAATGGCATTGATGAATCCAACGACATCCTTAGGAACCTTAGCTGTTACTTCATGTGGATCCAAAACAGACTTCCCCTGTGAATGGTTCCTAATTCCGCCAGCACTGGACACTTGCCTACCATGAGTTCAGTCGTTTCTTTCTCTGATCCACATAGCCTGCAGGTTTCATCTGCTGACTTTCCCATGCGATACAAATGATGTTTATATCGACAGTGTCCCGTCAGCAGACCCACCATTACTCAAAGCTCAGCTCGTGGCAGCTTTATGAGCTTCCTGGTGTAGGTCAGCAAAAATTCCACAAATCTCTTGGCTTGCGCAAGTCTGAGAGTATTTCTCTAAAGCCTAACTCAGGTTGTTGTAGCGGAAAGGCTCCGAGTCAGCTGAAGTGTGATATCTCGACTCAGGGATAGTTTTAGGTAGGGTTTACCTGCTCAGGATCGTTTCGGCGTGAAGAAAGTCTACATATACATGTAGAATAGTACGGAATACTCTTCAAAATGCAAATGAGGTCCAAGTTTCCACTGAAACCATAAGACGACGTTTGAGAGAGGTGAATCTAGATTCTAGGCGTCCATTAAGAGGAGTTTCAGAGACTGGAATGGCAAGGTAACATATCAATTGGAACGATCAATGGGGTAGTAGCTTTTCCACTAATGAATCCAGATATGGACGATTTTCAGATTTTTTAAGAATAAGGGTATATCCCAGTCGATGGCATTATCAGTTTCCTCTAAAAAAACCACCGTAACGTGTCATTCATTTTCCTCTATCTCTCACTGCTAAAATGTTGTAGTTCATGAATCACCAATTTTGCCCACCTTGTACAGGGTGATTCACTTATCTTGGTAATCTCAATTTTCTCGAAAACAACCGAATATTTTTTCATTCTGCGAATGGCGTTTTGAACAGGTCAATGTCGACTTGAGATGTGCATAAAAATCTGCGGAATAAATAAAGACGCCAGGCTTCGCGGCGCTGTCAAAAATTTTTTCTCCAGGGACATACCTTTTTTATCATGTCATTCGAAAGATGATTTGATCCTGAACTTTTTTCGAATACCATTTTTATCCATTTCTAACCGTCAGCGATCTGCAGCTTGTTTAATTTTAATTCTTTTCTCTTCTACTCTGAAAAATATGGAATACCAAACTGAATTCTGATAACTTGGAATATTTGAAAATAAAGACAAGAAACGCATGTGCTAAAAAGGACCCGTTTGTTTTGACCCAAGTAACTTCTAATGGAATGGGGCAAGGATATAACTTTTCATAATGGTCGGTATAGAACATGATGATTCGAAATGTTTCGTTTATAATTAAAAAAATGTTTATTGTTATAAGATATAACATTTAATGAATATAATAAAAGAAAAATAGTTTGTTACAAATCCTCCGTCATTTTATGAAACAAATTCATATCTAAGTTATCTGGCCATTATTATCAAAATATAAATAACATCATTTCCCCAAATCATCTTGAGTTACTCTGGCCAAAATATAAGTTTCCATTTATTTTCGAATTCTTGGTCTAAATATTTCTCAACAATGTCAGCGTTGTGACATGGAGTCTGATCTTGCTGTCCAAACATTTAATCTCATTTGAGGAGGCAGATTGTTCAGAAAACTAGACCTATTGAATTTAAGGCACAAAATCATATCTATGTCTCCAAATAGAGGCATACTCTCACAATACAGAAAAAAAATAAATGAAATCGAATTAACATAAAACACGCTGCAGATCGCTGACGGTTGAAAATGAATTCATCTTTAGAATGACATGATAAAAAATGTATGTCCTTGGAAAAAAATTTTCGATAGCGCCGCGACGCCTAGCGTCTTAATTTATTCTGCATATTTTTATGTGCATCTCAAGTCGGCTTTGACTTGTTCAAAACGCCATTCACCGAATGAAAAAATATTCGGACGTTTTCGAGATAATTGGGGTTACGAAGATAAGTGAATCACCCTGTACATTGTTATTCATACATCAAAAAACTTATCTTTATCTGAGAGTTCAAGAGCCCCTTTTTTCATATTTTACAATTTCTTCATTGTGGTACCTTGTCATGAACAACTTTTTTAGTTTTTTTTTTCCGGCTGCGAGAATAAATAGGGCAGATTCTCTATTGTGAATCGGCACCTACTTTTTCGTGAACCCCTTAGAATTCCTAGACGTTTAGGCAACTCAAAATACATGGTAATTGTTTACTAATGGCGAGTAGAATTGAAATTTCTTCAGAACGTTTCGTCATGAAATTTTCCGTAGTGTTCTGAAGAAATATGGGTGTAATAACCCATGTTGTTAATATTATCAGAAAATGTTGTTCATCGAATTAATATCAAATATACTACTTCCACGAAAACGCAATTAATCGTAGTGACATCCACTGGCGATATCTGCAAGGAAGAAAGTTATTCCCTTTTTTTTCATAATATTTTCAGAGTTTGAACTTATTTTATGTTAACCCGGTCGTAGAAGAATCCAACTAAAAATCTCTCATAACAAAAAGTTCATCCAATCTTGAGATATAATGGTGCAACCAACAACATGGTTGATTTAGTCTTATATATTAAAATTATTCAAAAAATTATTTGTCCCACAAAATCTATGGATTGATAGAAGAGTTCGCTCCTGTCAACAGGTATCGCAAAATCATTGAGAGAGGTGAATCTAGGTTCTAGGCGTCCATTAAGAGGAGTTCCATAAAGAAGTGATCATAAACGTCAAGACTGGAATGGGCAAAGCAACAAATCAATTGGAAAGATCCAGATATGGACGATTTTCAGATTTTTTAAGGATAAGTTATGGACGATCCCACGCATATGTATCTCTCAATCGTCGCTATGTCCAAGACTTGTCTATCCATTCTGAGGGGGTAGTTTTATGGTCTGGGCCGGAATATGTTTCCACGGGGGCACGAATCTACACATTCGTCCTGGGAATATCCCACCTCACACTATTCAGGGAACTTGACATTGACATTGACACTGTTTTGTAAAATTTTCAGGCTGCTTTTGGTAGTTGTTGTGATTTTTACAAAATTGACAGAATAAGAATTTCTTGTTGTGAAGATTAAAAATTTTCAGAGAAGAACAACATCGTCATGTCACTCTAAAGTACTGAGGATATTGTGAACGAGATAGTAAAAATGTATAGTCCAAAGGTGCAGAGCTCTTCCCGAATAAAAAAAAATTTCGAAATTCGAAACTCGTACTCAATTGCTTCCATACTATTGTATTAAATGGTTCAACTGAATGAATTAAAACAGATACCAACTGAATAAAAATACGAAACATAGGAAGGCAAAACTGAGAGTTGACATGAAATTCACATAGAATTTCCGAAATGATTTCCTCTGAGCATTAGAATCTGCTTCAAAGTAACTTCATTCTTATAAACTTTTGTTTTTAGATTTTTCCGTACTGAAAACTTTGTGTTGGAATTAATGGAAGGACACAATCAAATTGTTCTACACTGAAAATTCCATCGAAATTGATATATCCATATCAGAGTTATAAATTGAACTGAAAAATCGGTACAATCGCACAAATCACCCTGTAGAGCATGAATTAAGGCCCAAACCATGAACCAAAAACTGTTTCGAAACTGTCTTTGGTTCGAAATTGAATTTAACTGTCTCCTCTGGAATAACCCTGTATATTTCGAAGGCAATGGTTCATTGAAAACTTAATTCTCTTCCCAACCTTTTCCCCATGTTGTCTGGAACAATTTTATTACTTCATGCGTTCCCACATCATCTCAGCTAACATGCATCTTGGCTTGTATCGGGTTGTTGAAGATACTGGTGTATTCTTGAGATCATCACATTAAGTGACTACATACTTAGTTCCTACAGCAGTTTCGGGATTTGTTTAAGTTTTATTGGGGGTGTTAAGACGATAAGTTTCCTGAGGGAGGGATCTGCAACTCGGCTCATACTCTTCAAGTAATTAGGATGAAATAGCTTGAGGGTGACAGGATTCGAACGGAATCTATTGCTACTAAACTAAGCTTTATTGAACATCCGTCATTGAAAGTTTGGGGGAATGGGGAAGTATCAGTTTCAGATTCTTCAAGGAACTGTACACAATTTGTGATGGCGTTCATTCTCATTTAAAATCTGCTTCGAACAGTAAGATATATGTTCGAAAATCTGACAAACCCTTTTTGCTTCAAAGAACTACGAATTGAAGGTCCACTTTGACAGTTAAGGTTTCCTCCAATGAACAGAAATATTCCACCTATGTTAGTTTATGGATCAATTGAATTCGCATAATCAGGTGTATTGCATTTGTATTTTTTATTGTATTTTGTTTGGTATGCGGAGAGAGTAAATCGGAAAATCTGACTCATCTCATTAATCTATTCGTCATGAATGGCTTATTCCCGAGTTTACTTAAGACTGCGATAGTTGTACCCAACCCATCAAATAACAATGATGCAATATTTCAAAATACCGGCCTATGCTGAGCGTTATCTCCAAGCAAGATAGTGGAGAATATTATTCTTAAAAGATATACTCAGTTTCTGAGTAAATACTCCCAGCATTGTTTTAGTTCTGGTCGGTTAACAGAAACAGCTGCGTTTAAGTTCACTGAATTCAGGGTAACTTTTTACCTTTTCTGTGCATTTGATATTCTTCCGTTCAAGTTTCTGAAGGACAAATGTTATCAATTAGGTTTTAGAGGTGTATTTTTCGACTCGTTGTGCAGTTTCATTTCTAGTACGTCTATGCCAGTTAAAGTTGAGAATATTTTCAGTAAAATGTATGAAATCACTTCTGGAGTGCCTCCAGGTTCTGTCCTGGGTTCACTCATATTCTTACTTTTTATCAATGATCTACCCGAATACTTGAAATTTTCTGTTGCTGTCACTGCCTCGAGTGTTGCCGAACTTATTCACATAAAAGTCTTATTCAGAGTCTTATCGATTGATTTCGGGAAAATGCACTTCCATTGAATGTAAGAAAAACTAAATATATTTAGTTCGGAAACAAAAATATTCTGCATGATCTTTTGATGATCACCTGTTCAGATGCTGCGATAAAGTCTGATAAATGCATGGAATGCATGGAAAATACAAAATACAAAAATGTATTGAGTTTATAGGTATACATGGTGATGAATACCTTCGATGGTGTGACCACATAAACATGCTAAGTAAGAAATTGAATTAATCTTGTGGTTGTTCTAAGGAACAATGTCAAAGCAGTTGAAAAAATTTCAATAAGTGGAGTTGAAATACATACTTCCAAGAGAGTTGTGAAATATGAAAATCTTCGAATTGAAATAACAAATTTGCAAGTAGTGTTTGTCCCGGAGAAATTTATGAAATATCATTTGTTCAAAATCATTATATCGGAAGATAACTGAACGAGTTAAAATGTACACAGTTGAGTAATCTCGTAATTATGCGATGGAAAAATCTAGTTTAGTTCAATATTATGAATGAGCTAAAATGCTGCTGAATGCAGATCGTCGATTTGAATATTGCATCACGATGTTATCCGTCGTCCTAAAAATCAAATTTCATTTCATTAATTAATTACAATGAGGAATTTCACCTAATAATTTTTTTTAATGGAATACACCATAAATTTTTCTCAGGAAAGCTCGTTTCTTCGCCGAATTTGGATCTTTGAGATGGAAAAAACGCTCGGACGGGTCAAAAAATGAGTTCGATATTACTTGCTGTTAGGGTAGCGGCTAGAGGGGTAGTGATATCAAATTCATTTTTGACCCGTCCGAGTGCTTTTTTATCTCAAACATCGAACTTCGGCGTGTGATAGTTAATCATGGAATACTGGTTCACTACACAAAAATGAAAGCTGTTAGGGGTTGGGTCTAGAGGGGTAGTGTTATCAAACTCATTTGATTACCCTTATTTGTCTCCCTTCTAATAAAATTTGTCCTGTCCGAGCGTTTTTTCGTTATCGCATCCTGTATACATATAGAGAATATTCGAGAATCACGAATTCGAAATTATTGTATGGCATCTTCAATGTGAATCTCCTTACGGAGGTACATTTTTTTCAGGTTTTTGATACTCATCGGTGGTACTTACACCCACTGATTCAAAATGCAAAGTTTTCGATATAAAGCAAAATAAATGATTCCGCCATCATAAATCATTTTAATTCTTTTTTCAAGTGTACGATGAAGTATATCCTCACCTTGCTCAAGGAAAAGTGCGGTCACTTCGTTGTAGAACTGGGATTAATTTTCGTGAAAAGCGTTTACTGCTTCCGAACGGCAACTCAATTACATCCCATTAAGAGCTTGGAAATAAATTAATGAATATATCCTGGTCGAGAAGAAAGTTTGTTTAGGAGTTCCAATTGCTTCTATAACTAAGTTTACGTTTGTGCAGTAGTTCCAGCACCCTGCAAGACACACTACTTTCGAAGGAATTGATGAATTTAGTGTGTCTATTTGCTTCCCACTATTTAATATTAAACACGGTATAACTGAATAGTTTCATTCCTGACACTTCTCCTGCAACGAATAATTTCCTCGTGCTTGAGTCTGCGAAATGTTTCCAGTTATATTCCTATTTGTGGCGACTCTTTGATTAATATCAGGAAACTTTATCGCTATAACTTATATAGTTGGTGAGATTTATAGCGCTAAATCTTTGGAGAAGTAATAATAAGAAAGTATAGTGGAACTCTGAAGATATAAATATCATTTATTATACATGGGCTCAATTTGCTTCACGTTGGATGAAAAGGAAACTTATTGTGAATTTCAAACATCTGACGGGATAAATTGTTTTTCTGAGATGATCATAAAAGTTTTCAACTTCAAATTCAAAATGAGAAAAGGCTCCTTCAAAATGGTGAAACTCTCCAACGATGGTAGTTGGACTTTGAGTGTACTATCCCATTCAAAATGGGACTCAACAAACTACAAGTTTGCAAGGTCGGTTTTGATCTGTCGCCCCTCCTCTAATCTAATCTAATCTAACTACAAGTTTGCTACTTCGAAAATTATGTCAAATACAAAAGGCATTTTGATTGTTTTGTATTATAACTAGGTCAGGTTTCATTGGAGGAGGGAATGTCAGAAAGCAGAATTGTGTCATATATTCAATAATAATGGAGATTGAAGAGAATTTGCCAATAAACAATATAGATACCCAAGCCACGTAAAATGAAGGTGTGAACTAAAAATAAATGGAAAACACAACTCAATTTGTGGTTGGAAATATCAAGGAGCTTGAACTATAATTCCGATCAGAGCATAACATTTTTTCTGAAAATTTGCAGAAATATTTGGATGAAGAATAAGCAGTGCTGAAACAAAATTAAATAGAAAAGAACGTATCAGTCATGAATCATTCAATTCACCAATTATATTCTTTGATGAAACAAATTTGAATCTGTTTTTCCTCTCCTCTTATAACAAGAGACGAAATACACTCCTTGTCAATAAATTCCGGACAGGCAAACTTTTTGTCGAATTCAACACCCTGTATCTTTTTTTTCGTAATTCTCCGATTTTGTTGAAATTTTCACGAGGTATAGTATTGGGTCTTGTTCTATTAACCTGAATTTATTCTGCGAAATACCTGTAGTTCATCCGTTATACAGGATGAAACAAAACTTTGTTTTATACCCTTCATTTCTGAACACCCTGTGGTAAATTTGAGGCGGACAATTTGATATCATTCAAATTTAATTTGAAGTGTGACCCTTTTTCCACAAAATGTTTTTCGATTTACGTCAGTATCTGCTTGAAAAATCATACACATTTTCAAAGAAAGTGTTGCATTTTTTGAAGTTTTATAACAATTTAAAACATTACAATACCTTATCGACTAGTGAACATAAACAAACATCTGAAAATTAATAGCGTGTATTTCCACCTCGCTTTCTTATCACTTCTTCTATACGACGTGGCATACTTTCCGAATTGCTTCTGGGGGAATATTTTCTCGTTCTTCAAGAAGGGCAAAAAGTTGAGCTGTCGATTTCGAAGATGTCTACCTAGCGTATCCCATACATGTTCAATTGAATTTAAATCCGGCTTTCTGGATGGCCACACAAATCGTTGAATATTTGCCTCTTCAAAGTATTCTGTTACAACCCGTGCAACGTGAGACCTAGCATTATTCTGCATCAACAGAAATTATTGCTTTCCTCAGAAGCAATTTGTAAATGCAGATGTTTGTTTATGTTTACTAGTCGATAAGGTATTGTAATTTTTTAAATTGTTATAAAAATTGAAAACATGCACACTTTCTTTGAAACTGTGTATCATTTTTCAATGCAGAAACTGACGTGAATCAAAAAATATTTTCTCTATTTCAGTATCGTAATGAGTTCATTACAGTACTAAAAGTAGTGCTGTAATGAAACTCATTACAGCATTGTTTTCAGTTCTATTTTTCGTTTTATGGTTGTCAGTACTGACCTCCGATCGAATCAAGTTTCGAATCAAATCAATTCAAATTCCGTGATCTGTCAAATTTCGTATGTCACACCAACTGCCAAGATACAAAACAAAAGCCACTAATCAGAATTTTCATTTGAATATCGAGAGTATTTCACAAAAATTGACTGAAATAGAAAAAATACCGTCTAATACTCGTTGCAGAAGGCATTTCCAACACTCATGCATTCGTGTTGGAATAGGAGCTCATTCTGCAACTTGTTTTAGAATATACTATTGTTGAGAAAGGGTCACACTTCAAATTAAAACTGAATGATATCAAATTTTCCGAGTCAAATCCACCACACGGTGTTTAGAAATGAAGGGTTTTGTTTCACCCTGTATAACGGATGAACTGCAGGTATTTTCGAGAAGTAAATTTCAGATTAATATAACAAGACCTGGTGAACAAAATCGGAGAACCACGAAAAAAGATACAGGTTGTTGGATTTGACAAAAATTTGGCCTGTCCGGAATTTATTGACGGGGAGTATAGTCACCAACTATTCAATAAACTGAGCATACATTAATAATCTCAGCGTGCCGTCCAATGAGATGAAAGGGGGCTTGGTCTATGTGGCGCGAATTCGTTTTCAAAACGTTCTACTTCGAATACGCAGCATAATATCGGATGATATGATAATGTCATATACGATATCATATATGAATGATAATATCATATATGAACGTTTTGATATGACACATATCATGCACCTATATTCGTCTAAAAAAATTGATAAATTCAAAATTTACATTCATAGATATATCTATGAACCATGTTATATCCATTGTATTTCTCATTTAATTTGAAATATTACTACCGATTTTATTCAACTCCATATGGATTTAATTGGAGAATCATGAGTAAAATTTGAATTTAACCCCAATTTTATTCTTAAAAACTTCATCATCTTCAGGAGATTCTAAATAACAAATTCTTTCAAATTGTTATGGATATATAGAATATGTCAATGAGAATTTCTCCTGATTCTGTATATGTCGTAGTCGGATAATAAAATCAGTCAGTTTGCGTAATGGCTAGGCAGTTTGTTAACTGACGAAAGTTTTCTAAAACGCTCTTGAAATGAAGATCGTTTTACAAGCGGTCTGAAATTTTCAGTCAGTTTGTAAACTGCGAACAACACATCCGACGGATTCTCAAATCATTTGAATCATATTCTGAAAACGTTGCCTGTCTTGATGCAAATTGAATGACTGTTATATTTGTCTAATCAGCTGTACCTACTACATTATTGTGGATACAGAAAAAATAATATTCACACCTGCTCTTTTAAGGTTTTATTATCGAAAGACCACGAAAAAATGAAACTATAATTACTTATAACAGCAAGAGCTGCTCAAATGGCAGCTGCTGCTGTTGCATTTTTGTTATGATTTGAAAAAAAATCAGGAGGAATTCTCATTGACATATTCTATACCATAACAATTTAAACAAATTTGTTATTTAGAATCTCCTGAAGATGATTAAGTTTTCAAGAATAAAGTGAGGTTTAAATTCAAATTTTACTCATGATTTTCCAATTAAATCCATATGGAGTAGAATGAAATCGGTAGTATTCTTTCAAATTAAGTGAGAAATAAAATGGATATCACATCATTCATAGACATATCTATGAATGTAAATTCTGAATTTATCAATTTTTTTAGACGAATATAGGTACATGATATGTGTTATATCAAAACGTTCATATATGATCTCGTATATGACATTATCATATCATCCGATATTATGCTGCGTATTCCAAGTTGAACGTTTTGAAAACGAAATCGCGCCACCTAGACCAAGCCCTCTTTCATCTCATTGGACGGCACGCTGAGATTATTAATGTATGCTAATAAACTGCCTTTAAGCTTTGTGCAACTTAAAACTGTGCAATTCATTCTAACCATGAACAGAAAGCGCGCTCGACAGCCAAATCCGTGTGATCTGTAGAGTGTATCGTAGGACTTTAGTGTATTTATTGAAATATTTATTATTTCTCAGAACGAAGCCCTTAACCTCATAAGATTTTTTTAGTAGTTCGAAATGATCGTCAAGTTTCGAAGAATGTTGAAATATTACAATATACTTTCTCATAAATGTTTCAATCTGATTGTTTTTCCAATCAAAATCTGAATCGAAATAGATTAGAATTTCTTCTGAAGGTAATCGTACCTTAATCTTTCTGAAATAGAATAAAATCAAGTGAGTTCGATAGTTTTTTCAACAATAATAATTTTTTGCAGCTTACAATGCTTCCATAGAAGAATTCAAATTCGCAATCATCGGAATTTGAGCCTGGGAGTTTAAACTGGCAATCATTCCCATGATAACCAATTTGAATTCTTTTATGTTTCGAAAATGTTCTCGGCATAGAATATAGAATATTAAAAATGCAGCATTTGTATTATTTTCGTTGTCCGGCATGGTTTTTGAAAATGGTGGCCGAATTGATCAGAAGCGTAACTTGGAGTCGGTAGCTTCAGAATTTCGAAAAGATGAGTTTCAATCTCGGTTTCAATACAATATAGAAAAAGAGCATTTGACTTTGCATTGTTTTTTTCCGATTTTTTTTCACAGAAAGAATTCGATACCGAATGGTGTTTGTACAAGACTATATTTCATGAATAAGAGATCATGCTGCAAACATTATAAAGTTTTAATTTGACAACAACTGTCAAGTTTGGCAGCGGGTAAAAACTGCGGGAAAAACTGCGAACATGCAGATTTGCGCTTTCCTGATTGGTGAAAATTAAAAGGGATGATATAGTCGACTAAAAACATTCCGGATTGATATTGTGAGTATTCAAATCTCAATAATTTCATCCATTTAATCCTAATAGAGCGATAAAATAATTTCGACATCGAATACGTTCCGACGAAGACAGCAACGTACAATTGGGCAGAACTATCCAATGACCTCATGGCGGGCGGTTCTTATTCCAAACGATGTTCAACCGTGACCTGGGTGAATATTGACCTGTTGCCAGCTGAGGCGGAGCCAGCTCGGAAAATCTAATTACCAACTGGACTGTTTTTGATTTCCCGCGATAATAAGCACATTTGCATTCCCAAAACTAGTTATAAGTTGATTCGTGTTCGACGAGGGGATTTCGAAAAGCTTTTCCAGGAATTTGCACATTCGTTTGCAGAATATGAGGATAAATTGTTGAATGATTCAATAAATTGCTACCCATAATTTTTTTTCCGACAGATTTTTGTTTGCTATTCCATGATTTATGATCATGAGCTTTTCTAATTTCAACCTATACTTTGTTAAATTTCTGAGTGGGTCTTCGCGTGGGTCTCTTTGTAAAATTAATAAACACTTGTGCAGATGATGAGTGTAGAGTTAGCAGCTTGTCTTTTCATGAGATCGGATAACTCTTTGACAATGTTTGAAATTCTTTTCGAACGTTGTTTGCGAAAAAATCCCTTCATTTTGTTCATTGCTTCCTGAATAATAATAAACTGATATATAATTATTGCGAGACTTGAAATATCAAGTCGAACTGATTCACAATTCAGGTACAAAATCAGCGATGTTCGATGTGAAGAAATAAATCTTTCTCTATTGGAAGTAGTGCTTTTATGAATTAATGCTGCATTGTTTTCAGATATGTTTTCCGAGTTTTGGTTGTCAGTACTGACCTCCGATCCAATCAATTTTCGAATCAAATCAATTCAAATTCCGCGATCTCTCAAATTTCTTAACTGACACCTACTGCCAAGATACAAAACAAAAGTCACTAATCTGAATGTTTATTTGAAAATCGATAGTGGTTCACAAAACTTGACTGAACTGGGGAAAATATCGTCTAAAAACTCGTGGCAGAAGGCAATTCCAACACTCATGCTTTCGAAAACTGGCTCCATCGTCGCTCGATTTCGAATTTCGCATTCGTGTTGTAATAGGAGCTCATTCTGCAACTTGTTCTAGAACATACCATTACCTACCTATCTATGGGTTCAAGCTGCAATAGTGATGTATTTGAGAGCTCCATCGCAACCATTGTATGAAGGATCTTATCATTATGAATGGATTACAACAGGAAATGGATACAATGGATACTGTAGTTGAGGTTATTACAGGGAAAATGTATTTGGTGTGAAAGCACATAAGACGTTTTACGATCGCTTTATCTCATCCTCCTATTCAAAATGTGGGGTTTATTTTCCCTGAAAATTTTTGAATGTTTTTTTTTTATTTAAAACAAGCAATCCCGCATATATATTAATTTTCAGACCACAAGAATCAGGAGTCTCATACAAAGTAATACATACCCTGGTTCTGAGAGTTGTGGAGTGAAAGTTTCGAGTTTAAGAGTGTTATTTGTTTATCATTCGTAAACGCCAAAAACACAATATCAATCAAGAATAGTATATTCTAAAACAAGTTGCAGAATGAGCTATTATTTCAACACGAATGCGAAGTTCGAAAACGAGCGACGAAGGAGCGAGTTTTCGATAGCATGAGTGTTAGAATTGCCTTCTGCAACGAGTATTAGACGGTATTTTCTCTATTTCAGTCAATTTAAGTGAAATACTCTCGAAATTCAAATGAAAATTCAGATTAGTGACTTTTGTTTTGTATCTTGGCAGTTGGTGTGACATACGAAATTTTACAGATCACGGAATTTGAAGTGATTTGATTCGAAACGTGATTCGATCGGAGGTCAGTACTGACAACCATAAAACGAAAATATAAACTGAAAACAATGCTGTAATGAGTTTCATTACAGCACTACTTTCAGTACTGTAATGAACTCATTACGATACTGAAATAGAGAAAGTTTATTTTATCAAATCACTAACGTGTAAAACTGACAGTTAACTTGCAAAATTTTCACAAGTTAGTAGTATCATTTACATTAGAAAATTTTATTTTATCGTCATATATGTTGAAATCATGTTAGAATTGTTATTTCCAGTAACACAGATTTTTGATGATGAAAGAGTTTATACTGATAATGATGAACCATCTGTTGACTCAGACACTGCTGAACTCGAAGACTGCAGAATATTTGTACTCTCCTTACTACCAAATAATTTGCTAGACATTTCGATTTTTTTGTTGACCGAATCATTGACATAGGTCATTGAAATTTCGATGCTCTTCCACCCTCCTTTGGGCTTCAGTGCTAAAATATCTCGACCCGAATCCGCAACCATAGTTACCCCAGTTCTGCGAAAAAAATGGCTGTTGTATAACTCTGCCCAACTAGCAAAATAGACCCCTAAAAGAACGAAATTGTTTTATAATTATCCTATAGCGCCACTGGAAAGAATAAAATTATTTTTTAATGCATCTGAATACGACAATTTTATCATAAAACAGAGAGGTTTCTATAATGCTGTTTTATAGACGTTCTTACAACTCATATAATACGACAAAGAAATAGCGTACGCATACAAATTTTATAATAGTCGCATAACGAACTATAAGATTCCTATGATATAATTTTAAAACAGTGTTATATACATTATAATGCGGTTGCATAGCTATTGTATTACTTTTAATAGCGACGTTAAAAGTTGGTTGTAAAGGGAGCTGTATAAAAAGTTGTATTAGAGTTTCTTAAGAAAACTAATAAAATTGTTGCTTTACGCTGAAGTAAAATATTACACAATAAATATAAAAGTATTTTATAATCATTTTATAACTTCAACAGTATTCTCTCTTATGAAGAGCTTATAGAATAAATTCATATCAGGTTCTGCGTTATAAAATCTATTCATATCATCGATCTTTAATAATAATTATTATTCTCCGGACATATAAACATAACCCAATAGTACCTAATAGAAAAATTACCCGGGCTTCCCAGCAGGTTTCGTTTACAAAATGAATTCGGTAATATCTGACTGGAAAAAAGCAAAGCAAAGTGGTCACTTCAAAAGATCAGTTAAAAAAAGGTACAATAGAATACTTTCTCAGAATTGCAGTTCGCGTGATCAACCTCTAGTTGACAAATAACGAAGAGGCTAATCTAGAGGATACACCAATTTTAGCTTCAGGCAGGAGAGTTAATACTGAAGAACAATATGAAGGAAATAAAGACCAACATGACATGACAAATGAAAGAGTCGAAATCAATAGTTCTCATGAAGTAACCGCTGACACCGAAGACGAAAATTTGATTCATTCTCTATCTGAAATCGAAAAGAAGATTATAATAAAGGAACTACTTAAGATATGGGAATATCTTTCAACATAAATAATTCTGCATTGAAGGAGCTTTTCGTTATATGGAACCAGGCTAATCTCCTCCCTGAGATCCAAGGACATTCCTGAAGAACTACTATCTTGAATATCTTTAAAGAATATGAGTACCGGTAAAAACGAATCTAATAATTTGAGGTTAGCTCAAGCTTGGGAAGAATCTGTATAGGTATACTGAAGTTATTCCAAACACAATACAACCAAAGAATCCTTTACTGTCGTACCGCACGTATGTTAAGCGATACTTCTGTTCTATTAGAGAGTTGAAGTGCTTCCACGAACGTAGACGTAGACGTTATAATTGACATATACACATGCGCATTCGTTAGTTTTAAACGTTAACGGTAGCGTCAGCTTAACGGCCGACGTACACTAGCGTCCTTTCACGTATACGCTAAACGCCAACGTACGTTACCCGAACGTTAAACGAATCTTTCCGCTTTCCGATGAGTTGCGAACGTTTGAATTTTGACATAACTTTCTCCTAACCTGGTTAGCTTTGCTAATTCGTAGCCTAGCTTTTACATGGCAACACTTCAACTCTCTTTCACCGCACACTCACGTAGACGTGTTAACGTTATATTTGACGTTATTTCTCACGTCCACGTTCACGTTCGGGCTTACGTGCTGTGCGCACTTCAACTCTCTATTATGTAGTTTGCCAACGCGCTATACGATAAGCCGTAAAGCTCAAGTCCAGTGTTGCTAGCTTGGGCAATTAGTAGTTATACCAACATACATTAAATTAGTTGCAATTAATAGGAAGACCATTCAATTTATTTTGACATCTATTTTGTAGATCCTTATGTTCTGCGCGTACAATGTATGTTTTGCAATTTAATATTGAAAAGTCATCTGTTCGAAACACAATATTGCGATAGATCCTTTATTTTCACTGAGTAAACAGCTTTTATTGAATATTAACTGATAATTATTGCGAACATTTTTGTATAGCCTACACTTTGACCACTCACTATACCAATACACACTTTTTATATGAGTATTTTCCTTTTTTTTTTCTGTAAAAAACAAAATGCTATTGGAAATTTTTCATTAAATCTGGCAACATTCGAAATTGGTCAAGAATCAAACTTCACCATGACTCCCAAGACTGTCAAAAACAACTTTATGGCGCTGCATCAAACAACATTATAAAACTTTAATATCGTATACAGCTCAGGAGAAAACAGAATCATTGTATAAGGCGTCTTATTTGTATTCTACCCTATACGCATATTTATTAAACGTTTGGCTATTCAGAAACCGCCGCCATTGTGAAATAATTATATGCAATCGTAAGAAAGTGAAATAAAAATGGAATTTTCAAAGAAATATGAAGATTTTTTTTTGCTTTCACAACTGCCACAATGCAAATTTCGTTTCAAAATTCAACAAATGAAACAAAATTTTATATTTCTCATTTTTCATAATACCTATTAAATGTATGCTAAACTGAGGCGCTTTAATTTTTCATCAAAAAAATTATATATATATTGTCAGAAAAGTTAGCTGGGCAAATACATTCCGTCCAGTAGCGATATATTAGGTCTTTAATATCTGCAATATGATGAAATATAATCACCCACCGCCATAATGCCCGATGTTGGATCTTAAACCTACACAAAACGCAAACGTTTATATAGATATACCTTATGAAATATTCTTGTGACAATTCTACTCCGAATTTCAACAGTAGAAAACAAAATTATCGTATTAGCGATTCTGTCTGCATTATAAAATACTTATAAGATATTATAAATGGATTGTATAACTAATCCCGAAGACATACTTATAGGACAGTTATATAATCATCATATTGATGATCCTATAACGGTTGCGTAGTTTACTACAGGATGTCCCAAAAGAACGGAACTGTTGTGTAAACGTGGGCCCTTTTTGGTTGTAAAGACATTGTATAAGGGTTTATAGCCACATTATAAGATTTTCACGTTTCTATAAGATATGCTGTAAAGCAGTCCTTACAGCCTTTATAAAATTAGTTTTGCTAGTTGGGTGGGTCTTTTGAACCTAAATATTTCACTATTTGCTTTGGGACGCTACCAATAGTGTGCTGGCCAGCATTAGGGGAAATGCACTTTCCATGTCGGTATGCCAAAAAATCTTAGGCTTTCTGTTCCAGGAGGCCGAAGATTTACATTTTTTTTTGTATAACATGCAGGGCTCGAAGCTGCAGCTATCATCGGTTATGGTGAATCTTCTTTGTGTTAAATTCTTTGTCTGCTGCAATGTCACAATAACGTATTTTTTCATATCTTCTACATCATTCATTATCAAGGAGAGAATTTCGCTCGGAATTTCGTCACATGGACAACAACCAAAAATCCCAAATATTGTTACAGTTTTCGCCACTAGTCATCAGGAGCATGTTAAAGAAATTGTTCAGCCTCTTCTCTACTTAATACCTCATTTTTCCGTTTCAGAAACGCTATACGTCATATTTTTCAATAAATTTTTTAAGCGACACAAATCTGCAAACATGGGCATTTTCTTTCAATTCCAAGCAGCTTTACAGCATAGACCATTTTGCCCATAAAGTATTACGGCTTTTTCTAGCTGATAGTTGATTCAAATAGACCAACAAAACATCTTCAGTTACCCGAATCACACTATTTTTGTTTTGCCACTTTTTGAAGTCGTCGTATTATCCTTTTACTGGCTCAAGGAGGTTATATCCTCCACTCGACAGTAAAAACCCTCTCACCTTGCTAGTTCATAATGTTAAATACTATTTCCGTTGTTTGTGTACGGAAACTAGCTCAGATCCCAATTTTCAACTTTATAGCACATCGGGAAGTAGCCTAACAGTTTTTATGATCATCAGTGAGTGAGTGACGAAATCGGGAGGGTTTCAGATATCCATAAAATCTGAAGTATACCAGCTCTGCACTTAAAATATTGCACGTTTGTAGGTTCACTACTGGCATTTTATCCTATTCATCTACAACCTTCCAAACCCAAGTTATGAGGGTTCAAGAATACGACGAAACATTTCGACAAAAGATAGGTAGTGTCCAGGCGCGGTGCTTCACTTGGCTCGTCTTGGTGAAGGAACTACTGTGCCCCCAGACATATTTTAAAAATGCGGTCGTAGAAAAAATCATCATCATCATCATCAATGGCTCTACAAGTCAAGGTGAGTCTTGGCTGCATTTACTATTCTTCTCCACTCTAGTCGATTTTGTACTGCTAGCTCCCATTGTGTTATTCCCAGTCTCTGCGAATCACTGGTCACTGCGTCTTTCCACCGTTTTCTTGGACGACCAACCGTTCTTCTACCCTCAGGCCTTTCCCAGAATGCTGTATTGAAAAATAATTTTCCTAATTTATGCGTAAAGTGTGTTACTCGACCTGATGCTTGCCCGAACTCCGCACCATTTTTCACACACCAATACAGAATAAGTGTTCTCGAACAATATAATGAATTAAGTACTCCATAATTACGCAATACTGTTAAGGGTAGTAGAGGTTATCTCTTCTCTCCTTAGTTTGTTCCCAGCATTCAGGATCCTGTGCTAATTACACGATACCTATACCTGGACTTCTCTGTCACTCATTTAGACACGCGTCGAAATTTCAATCCTTAAAATTTGTAAACCTAAATTTTTTGCAGACAGTTCTTTATCAACTTGTTGAAGATAAAACAGCGCTTATCCTGATATATCAAGAATGAAAGTAACTGATATCAACATACCTTTCACAACTGCCAACCAAGTAGTTCAGGTAAATAATACACAACCCTATGTCTGCACGTTCTACATATTTCAAACTTTGAGTTCAGTAGGAAATTCTATTATTATCATGACGGAAAATTATTTTCCAAAATGTTCTCTCCGACAACACCTTTTCAATATATTTTCTGATAATATACGAAATATATCAATAGAATTAATGCCATAATCAGCTCGGTGAAGATAGATGTCATCTTCTACTCCGCATATCAGCCAGAGCTGATCACTTTGAATATTTCATTTGTTTACAAATAGGTAGCAAAAAATAAATTATCTCGACAGTCAGAAGTTCTTTCGTTGCAATCGATGAATATTGTATTATATTATATTTCCCCTTTTATCGTTTATATTTTACATTTGTTATATCATATTTGATTTATATAATGTTTTTTAAATTTATGCAATATTTTCCCACTTGTTCTCTGAGAATGTCAAAGTGGCATCTGTTGGATGAATTCATGATACAAACAAATTCTAGTCTCAACACGATTCAGGCATATAATCTATTGATGAATATATTGAGATCTTTTAAGTCGGAGAAGTTAGAAGACAACTAGGGAATCCATTAACGTGCAAATGAAATGTTGAATTCTAGAAAAAGGACCCTCCTGAGCAAGATTCGAACCGCGTTAACTAAATTGGATTATGTTTCTCAAATTTTTTGTTTCCTTCATTTTTCTGATGAGTTCATTTGGTATTAGGGTAGAACTACAAACAGCAGTTAACTGTATGTCGAGAAGACAGGGCGTTACAAAAATATGGCATCTTCCCAAAGGCCTCATAGTAAAGATAAATTCAAGGAACCCCTGTGGTAATTGTACTCCGCTCATGAAAACTTTTCATAATATTTTGTGTGACCTCCGTGAATCCAGGATTTTTCTCTCGAAATCCTTCGAACCATCGAATAAAAACAAAACCTTGTTCATCAAAAATGAATATAGGTTTCCGAAATAAATATCCTTAGTGTAAAATATGAATATCGAAAAATGTTTCTCACAAAATTACTTCAGATGCCTTTTATCTCGTCTGAAATTTCTGACTGATTCTATTCTAGTCAATTTTCTTATTTGAAAAACATACATTTGCGGTTTCTCAGTAGGGTGGAGTCGAAACAGAAAAGTTTTCATGAAGCACCCACCTGTTTCTTCAAAAGAAATCATAACATTGAATTCTTCAACATCTCGTACATTTACAAGTATCCGACGAATATTCTTTGATGGAATTGTAGCGGTAATCTATTTCAGAGGCTGTGGACGTACAGCTCTCCAGGGTCCTGTCGAATCTTCACCTCTATGTAATAGGATTAGATGAACTCACCTACACCGGAGAATTGTTAAGAGCTTAGACTTGTTACCGGAATGAGTTGGATGCTAACCGGTGGCTCAAGCTGCCCCTTCGGTACATTAATCCTGTCAAAGGAAGATTAATTTATCACCGAAGGATAACGCGGTGACAAAAAACAACTACGAACCAATACTTTCATTCCTATGCATCAAGGAAAAGTGGAGTGAAAATGTTATTTAATTTTCGACTGAAGCTTGGTGATATCTAGGATATTTATATACCTAGAGATTATATGTCTTCTTCACATTGTCAATATTGTTATATTTTTTCAGAATACCTAAGTATTATAGGATAGTTATTCATGTTATTAGTTGTAATGGTTGAGCCTGAAACTTTTCAGGTTTTGGGGTATTTGGAATTTTTCACAGACACTCCAATATGGAACTCAGACACACAACGTACCTATTATTTCAAGATCCCAGAACTGTGAAACGTAACTTACTTTCACATAGCTGCTTTTCATATAATATTTTTTGTGAAATATTATTTCTAAAATCCATACTTCCATATTTTCATATTTCATACTATATTATAAATGTGAATGTCCATGTGTTCAATAATATAATAATATATAATAATAATAAGGGGTTCTTCATTGTCATGTTTCCAGTACAACAGTAACAAATTGAAAATAAAACAATTCAAATGCTTCAATAACAATATAGGACAAAGAGAAAGAAATCATTGAAGGCTATATGCCTTTGTCCTTTCTGGACTCAGGAACCAGATGATCGATTTTGATGAAACCTTTACTATATTGTAGAGAATTTTTGTGGGAGGTTTCAAAAAAAATATCTATTTTTCATGGAAAATCCCAGTACTTTCCGGCTTTTACGGGCGACGCTGCTTAAACTTTAAGTCAGAGACAATTTTGTAGTGCTTGAAGTGTTCTTTAAAAAATTCTCTGACAACCCACAATAGCCATTTTTAACATTTTCAATTCAATCCAGAATAATGGTCAATTTGAAGAGGGCTTTTGACTGGCATGGAATGAAGCAATATAAGAATGAATGTGACTGTTATCTGCGGCATTTATTCCTGATGAAAAATGCTTTTTACTGCATAGTTTTCTAATGGATACTCTGAAAGTTGAAGTAGGTTGAACGAATGTGAATTTGAGACAGAAATTATTGAATCTCTACGCGACATCGTTTTGTCATGTATACATGTGCTGTCTTCTTCGACACGAGTATGAATACGGGGTTGCGGACCTATCAGTACCATTTTGAATTGAAATATAACTCCAGCGGAGCCGCGGGTATGAGCTTGTAGTATCATTTCGGATTCTCAAATATGTTATAGATTTTATGATTTGAAAATAAGTTTTGTTAAAAGTGAAATTTTTTGACGCATGGACTACCGCCGGGGTGTTCAGTGGGGGACCGTGCCCCACCCTGAGATTTTTATCGGTTTTGAGCAAAACCGAATACTGACTTGGCCTGCCCCCTCATCAATTCATTATTCGCCCCATTCCCGGAGAAAAAATTCTGCGTCCGCCCACGTTTCGACGTATGATTTCTATGAATATACTTGTTCGGAATACAATATCGAAGTAGTTTTCAGAATCAAGATTTAATGATAAAACTTTTTCGAATACAACAATGTTCATGATTGAGTGCTTACTTTGAGAGTTATTCGAGAAAAATCTAAAATAGTCCGAAAATGTAAAGGTTTTTCGAACGTCACGACATACGCTCCAGTGGGAAAATAGATGAACAATTAAGAGTATATTATTCAACGAGCGGTAATGTGAGTCATAACTCACGCAGATGAAGTTTGCATCGCGAGCTGCAATCGAGTGCTGTGATTTATCAATTGAGTTATGACCATTACAGCAAGTAAAATAGTATATCTTTCCACGACTATAAAAATATGGGTATAAAAATTTCCAAGTACAAGTTGAGAAGGTATCAACTTAATTTGAAAACGTCAAAATTATTCAAGCGACACCTCCTCTCTAAACTCTCTTGATATTCGGTTCCTCACTCATTTTTTGTACCTTTCCTGACTAATCTTAGTGAATAATAACAGTGAGTCATTGTAACACAGTTTGTTCGTTTACAAAAAATATTAATCGACCACAAGCAGTTGAATAATGAAAACATCATCAAACAGGATTAGATAAACCACCATCTCTTGTACTCCTCTTATGAACTTAGAATTTTCTGAAAGTCACCTCGCAAATAAATTGATCATCTCGTTCATTTTCTGAAGCAATCAATTAAAAAGGTGAGTACTTCTCAAAATCCCTCATTATTATATATTTCATGTTATTTTCCTGCTCTTCATAAAGTTTGAAAATGTGTCCACGTTTAGATCATGAAAATCTATAAAAATATTGGTAATCCTCTCTCAAGTTATTCTCATAAAATCTTAATTGCATTAAACTAATGTATGTGACTCCTGTAAGATATATATTTTGATATATTTTTGCAGTTCCCATAGATTTTCCAGTTATCTCTAGACTCATCACATGTAAGTAATTGATTGCTCCAAAAATGAACATTATTTGTGGTAATGAATTCTGGTTTATTATATTCTCATGTGCACCTCATCATCTCAATGTATTCATCTCATTTCTCAATTAGTCACTTCTCATTACACTTGCTAATTATTGTTCTCGAGTTTCAGATTAATGAAAGTTCTCAAACGTAAAAGTGAATCATGGAATCAGTCTTCTCTCTCAATAAAATCAAGTGAACTTCTCTGAAGTATTTGAACGATCAAGTAACTCACATATTGAACCTGATTGACAGTCTCAATTCCTGCTTCAGCTTGAGCGGTCCCCTCAACTTTTGATCACATGATTAAATTGGTATGATTTCCTCATTATAACTAACAAATTCTCAAGTTCATTCATCGGAAGCACTTAACTAGTGGGACCTCAAGCCTTCAGCTTCAAACGAATCAAAGGGTTAGTGATTTTTGCACTCATACAACGTAGTCTCATATTGTCATTCTCATAATTATCAATTGTAGCTTTTATTTTTTTGATGAACACTAACCCTGCTTACTTAAAGTAGTTTGTCACTGTAAATGTTGTCTCAATTGATTAATTAGCCTTCTCTTTACAGAACCACGTTATAGATCATAATTATTGATTTCTCAATCCTGATATTCTCAAATTGTAATGATCTCAATGAAGACCAGACTTAGACTACTAAGCTCTCGAAACATGTATCTCCTCTAAGGCCTGATCTCACTTTTATTACAACTCAGTCTACTCTAACAATTCATTATTCAACCTTTTGTATTTCTGAGGAAATAAAGAGGCTCTCGCAATAAATTTCATTTTCATCATCACTGTAAACTCTGTGTTTAATTTTGAAATAATGGAACTCTCTCAAAGTCTAAGTCTGACTCCATCTGACCTCTCATTTTGAACATCTCTAGATAACCTCTGTTTTTAGTTGAATAATCACTCTGAGTTTAAAGATGACTTCAATATTGTATTTTTTACTGTATCAACTTCATTTTATGATTGTGAATGATGTCAATAAATGTTTTTACAATACCATCTCTAACTCCCAACGACGGACTCCTTAACAGTTTTTTTCAAAATCAGAACAACCCCGATTTTGAACAGTAGTTTTGTGTTACATTTTTCGTTATTCGAAATTAATTTCTGCTGGGGCTTCAGAAAGTGAAATACCAACACAATTTTTAAATAAATAACAAGATTGATGGAAATAAACAAGGTTTGCTTCATGTGATTTCGATTATGGTCGGGAAGATTGAAGTCATTCGATGTAATCAAATGAGATTCACGGAAGTTTACAACTCGAAGAAGCACAGGAAGAATAAAATCCGGAAGTGAGGCTTGAGATAAAAGAGTGCCCGCAACACAACGATAACGCAATCATCCGAAATTACCCCGGTCCTAAGCCCCGGATCTTGAATGCAAAACCAGAAATTAAGAGCATTCCGCCCCCACGTCGCTCCCCCATAAATCTCAATCATGTCGACGCAATCATCCGTGAACAATTTGCCGATATAATTCGGCCGCAGAAGAGAAACGATATCAAATTAGATCCGGGCGCAGAAATTAACGGGAATAAATCAGGCGAAAGACTCGGAAAGCCTCCGGTGTCTTAGTACGGGGATTCGGGGCGACATTTCGGAATACTAACGGCTCCGGACCACGGGCCGTACGGCGGTCGCAGCCGACGCCCGCGTCCGTCGAATTAATCAGGCGACCGCAAATCTGAACCGCCTACATAAAGGCGATCCTCCGGAGGAATGAGATTCGTAGAAGCGCTGTCCGGGCAGCAATGGCCCGGACGATGCGGGGGCAATGGCATGTGTAATGCATACATTTTCGGGCCCCCTCGAACGATCAATCAGCCGGAACGTTATTGCAGCGCTGTGCATATCCGGTTTGTGCCAACTATCGGACCGCGGTCGAGTCCGTCGTTATATTTTCGACATGCCCCGATTGTCCCAGGAGTTGAAGCGCGCGGTCGCTGGGAATCGGGAATGTGTGGAAGAGGAAAACGCGGAAAATCGGTATTTCTCGCTGGTTACGCACTTGGATTACCCACAGATGCATTTAGGTGACTCCTTTTGAAATATGAAAGTCCTTCTGTCTTTTAGTTTGTTTGATGGCTAAATAATTTGAGGCTTTCATGAACAAGTGAACAGATGAAAAGTTTCCAGCCTGACCAATAAAAAACGATATTTTCAAATTTTTTTTTCTTCATTTTGCGACATTATCTCCATCAACTCTGAAACATTCCTCATAACCATCTCTCAATGAAGTTTTGAGGTATATATATATACAGGGTGTACCAAGTTCGACGGCCTATTAGGCGTTTCTGGAGAACTGGATCTATTTGAAATCTGAAAATTGGGATTATATTATTGTTTGACATTATCTACCGATCTAAAATATTCTTGGTGCCCGACCACTTTCAGGGAGTGAAAAAAAAATTTTCAAAAACTTTCTTTTCTGATTTTTTGTTTTCGAATTTGATAGAGTATGCAATTCTGAATACATTCGTATTCAAATCGTTGCATTCGTCGAAATTCTTTTCAAAATATCGAGATAAAACTGAAGAAAAAAGGGAGATAAGTGTATTGGGTATTATGGTTGTTATTCCTAACCTAGATATCGTAAGGAAAAAATGTTTTCACATTTTTGAAGGCGAAAACTGTGGAAATATTGTACAATTTCAGAATTTTGAGTAATCCGTCACAGGTTGTTCCAAATGTTGGTACAAAAATTGGGATAAAAATTGGCTAATAACTTTCGTTTTTCAAATTAGAACCCTATTTATTTATGATCACGTTGGATTCTGCGGAGAAAAATGATGATAATGTCCCAACATGTTGATGCTCCTAAAATTACTAATTCTTGAGTTGTATGTGAGTGATATGTAGGTACATATATTATATATGATGATGTCAAACCACAAACAAGGGAGTTTAAGCCTTGATGATTGTAGGAATCAGAGTGTATCACCGATGAGTCAACTCCTTACGTGCCTCCGACTCTACGCATCAGCAGGACATTTATTGGCTGCAGCCGATTTGATGAAAATCCACGAATCTACAGTATCAAGAATAGTTGTTCGAGTTTCAGTATTCATAAAAATCCTCAGAGAGAAGCAGAATTACATTCCACCCTAACTCAATTTTACCAAATTGCTGGATTTCCTCGTGTTATTGGAGCAATTGATTATTATTATTAATTCTGCGGATACTATTTCTCTCTCTTTTCAGTCCTTCACCCTACGTGAGGGTATGGTGACATCATGCATTCACCCTCCTGACTTCTTCGGCCCAAGCTATTCGGTTCTGCGCCATGTGTGAAGCCTCCGGTAGGTTGTGGCCCACTAGGGTCTTAACCTGGTCTATCCATCTTTAAGGTGATCTTCCACGTGCTCGTCTTCCCTCTACTTTTCTCTCTATCATGAGTCTCTCCATTGAAGTGTCGCTTCTAGCAATATGTCCGAAATACCTCAAGATTGATTGGTTGATTTTTGTGATCAGGCGTGTCTCAATTTTTAGTTCTTGAAGAATGGAGATGTTCGTTCGGTGGGCCGTCCATGGTATCCGTAACAACCGTCTGTATACCCACATTTCCAAGGCGGCCACTCTCCGCCTATCACCCTCCTTCAGGGTCCAGGTTTCGGAGCCATACATGGCAATAGGGAAGATGAGGGTATTCGCAATGCGCAGTTTGGTGTTTCGGGTGATTGCTGTGGATCTCCATATTTTTGTCAGCTTTGTTGTTGCGTTCCTCGCCATAGCCATCCTGCGTTTTATTTCAGCCTCGCATCCTCCAGAGTTTGTAATTATGGATCCTAAGTAATTGAACTGGCTTACAACCTCATATCCATCTACGGTTTGAATTCCAGGTTGATTGTCATGAAGGCGGTACTATTTACCCTTGTTAATATGAAAAGTGTTACTTCGAGGATATTCCACAGGTGCAGAATTATGTCATTCAAGTTACGAATAGAGAATTGATGAAATCAAATGAAATCATTTGCTGCAAATAAAAAAATTGGTTGTACTATGCCATTTCGTCAGCGGCCCAAAGTATATGTCGTTCTGTGAAAAAGAATGCTGACAAGGAAAATGCACAATTATCTTGTTCGTCTATGAATTCGCGTGTTCTTCTTACTTCGCTGTGCTCAGTGCCGACACAAAATCATATGATCATGTCGTATTTCTATGTCAAAACAAACAAATTCATTGATTTATACAGTGTTGCCAGATTTGGCATTACTTAACGCGTGCTTAACAAAGTCGTTTCTATTAGATATGCGGTGCAAGATCTGATCTGTTAAGGCGGGGAAAAGCATGACTTAAAATTTAAGGGCGCCTTAGATAAGGGTGCCTTAGATATGGGTGCCTTAACCAGAAAACGGTGGGCATTATTCGTCCATATCACTGTAGTGGTCGGACCTATTAAATTCCAGACTTCTAGAAAAGCCATAGTCAATGATATCTAATTTGTCGAAATCATCCTCATATAGATCACCAATTTCATTCAATAAAAATCTATCCATAATAGTTATTAAATTCACGCAATCAAAAACAGCACATCAAAACTTAAGTTCGTTTGTGACGTTCAAGCCATGAATATTCGCGGCTCAAAATAGTCATAACTTAAACTGCTCTTAAACCGCATTTAAACAGCTGGTGTTAATATTTTCCACCGATAATAAATGAATGGAACGAATTTTCGGGAATTCGAACCTATGAATGAAAATATTACTTGAGATGTACCATTAAATTTGAGAACGTTCTCTTCGCGTGAACACGCCTATACAGCGCCAATTGTTGGACGAATGGTTTTTCGAAAAAGTTTTTAGTCGAGCATTAGCAAACGCCCACCTTGCAAACAGCTTTTTCATGCGCAAATAGTTGTGCAAAATATTCCGCGTTCCTTCAGATATTAACCTACAGGTCTCAGCTTTCTCATACACTTTCAATCTGCAGTCTTCCAACACAATCTTTTCTGAAGTTGTGACCTCAACGGGCCGCCCTCAGCACTTTCATCGTTGAATATGACGAGGAGAAGCTTCCTAGTATTGATGTCCTCTCGAACACACGCTAACGTAGAGATTAGTTTAAAATTTTTCATACAAGCTAGATAGGAATGGTACTGTAGGAAACCGGACTAATAGTCTACTTTTGTTCTACCAAGTGAAACCATTTGTTCGTTAGGCTGGTAACTTGTCACTCACCCCTCGTACGAACACGATCAAGAAAAATTTTGTAGTGCTTCTATAAAAAAAGTCTGCAATGGCATACCTATGTCTCAATTCCAAGGATAACCCATGATTACCTATTTCAATATTTTTTTTCAATTAATTTGAAAATCATTATCCTTTTGAAGAGTGCCCCAGACTGGCATGGAATGAATTCATATGAAATTAATGTAACGCATTTATTCCTGATGAAAAATTATTTTTACAGAATAGATGTTTAACGAGATGAGCCTCTAATTCGAGACGAGGTTATTTGGGGGGCTGCAATCGACCTAGGATCATTCAGATTTGGAATTCGATGGTGGGGAGTAACAGACATGGGACAATAAAGAATTGTGTGGTTTTTTTCAGGAATATTACGAAAATTTTTATTTAACTTGAGTTTGTTCTCTGTACTCTTGATAATGAGATTTTCAAATACGTGTATATTGATTTCATTACTTCGGTTAATATTGCTTGATATTGATTGTATATAATTTTATTATCATTTTTCGTGGTGATGCTTTTTGATTATGTGATCTCACTGGTATCTGATGAATGAAATTTGCATCATATGCAGAACTGTACCGAGCAATCATTTGACACCTGAACTGTGTCACTTATAGGTACAGCTATTAGGTTAGCATGAGCAACAAGAAGCTCCTGCCATTTATCAGACTTGACATCCCACCAAAACTAACCTTTATGGTTTCATAGTCTGAGGACCCTCATTTATAACGACTCGTGACACTCAATTATTGCTACACCAAATTTTCGAGACAAGGGTGTTAGCGTCGCAGATAATAAAATAGCTGGATTAGATAAGTCCCATTCCCTTCTGGCCAACAGATGAATAGCATATCGCATAAATAACGATGCTCATGAAAAAATAGATTTCATGGAGAATAATCCGTTCAAACCAACTCAGAGTCTTTTATAGGCGACAGGGAAGTAATGAATATACTTAGAGTAGATTTCGTTGACTGAATGCAGGTTAATTAGAAGGGGCAAAAAGGAAATAAATATTATGAAAAGTTGATGCAACAAATTTTGATATGAAATCAATTCAAATAAAAATCTAGATTGAATCATTTTTCGAATGGTTAATCGAGCAGAATTATCAGGAATGTTTGAAAGAAACAATTATGTTGAATATTCATATTTTTTTGTTGCAGCTCTCAAAACGGCTTGGAGGCACATAAAATATATGTTGATTATATTTGACAATATAAATATTTGAAATTATTTGAGGTTAGGTTCCACGGATGCATAGTGAGTCCATTCGACCATGTGCACCAAGTAATCGCTGTTTGAAATGAAAATAGGTAAACGAGCCAAAAGTCAACACCAGCAGTTTATACGTATACTCTGATTCAAAATTATTGTCATCTAAGCAAGCCATGGAAATCGAGTCAGGGCTCTATTTCAAGTTACAAAAAAATTCTAAGAATTTCTGTTTTCATCATAGATTTAAATATTCCAATATGAACTATTAAATTATTGAAGGCTAATTAATTCGAAATTGCAGCCTAAGATATATTATCATTGCTGAAGAAATCTTTGTGCAATGAAATCATTATGGTCATTGCTTCAATAGCAGAGGAACATAGAGCAAAGATGACTGTAGATATAGCATTGAATTTCAGTATTGATAATAAGAATAGCTTTAGAATGTTTCAATAGAAAATCATTCAATCTTTCGAGGAACTCCAATGTAGAGATATTTTTGAGAATGTATGGAAGATCACTAAACATTTACAGCGTTAACCTTTGTCTTATTTATCATCACTTGCGACATACGCATCATCTGGGCGAATTCATTCTCCTCGAGGCTTTTGGACCCTAGAATTCATTTAATGTGAAAAGCCTTGAAGGAGAAATGAATATCTATGCTTCGAGTACCACGTAGGATGGAGTTCGGACTAGCATTACTACGTTGCACTCACAGTCTCATCAATTGACTGCCAAATCCAAAAATAATTTGTCGATTTGATCTGAAACACACGCATACAGAAACATATTCGAAATATATTTCGTAGGTTAACTCAAACCTGAAAAGTGTTTGTCATCAATCTAAAACCTGCAACTCTAAAGATGATGGGATGTTACCAACATAACTTCGCGATTCGACAGCTGCATAAGTCTATAATTTTGAAACTGAATTCAACGGACTAGGTATACAAGATGATTCTTTGACTTATATTCGAACCATAGATTGTTGAGGTCTAAAGAAATACTTATTTGGCATAAAATTTTTTCTGATTCAGCCTTGATAAAAAGATAAAGCCATCTTAAACTTTCATAATGAGCTATGCTACTCCTGGAAATTTGACACTAAAATTTTTCCGAGCATTAGATCTACCACCTGAACCTCCGAGAAAATGTAGCAGAAATTTATTTCTGCGAATCTTCTCAACAGAATTATATTCAGCCAAAGTAACCACGAAGAGTGCACATTACACGAGATTTCACGGAGAACACTTTCATTTTCCAAAATGGCTGAATATTCATTAAGTGGCATTCAACTCACTCACGAGAGTCGGGATCATAGAATTTCTGCTATAATCATGGAATGGAATGGTATGTTGGTCATAACGAAACAAAAATAAATAAAACATCTTAGTTGAATCTTGTATTCGTAAAAGATTTGACACATTGATGAGAACCTATATTCTGAAAATCAGTTCATTTAATGAGATCGTTCACGAAATATTTCCGAAAATCAAATTTTTTTATGGATTTTCTACAGTCTGTATCTTTCTAATCTGGCCGAATTGGAAGAATTGGTAGAGACAAGAAGTGTTTCTTTTGACCTCCTGAATGTTCCGTTAAATTATATGTAAAGGTAAAAAACTCACCCTGTGTATGGTGAAAATCATCGAATCGATGCATTTAATGTATTATCCACGCGCTTTTTTAATGGTTGTTATTTACCTTGATCAATTTCCTTTGAAATATAATTCACAATTCACCATCCGAATCAATAACGTTGATACATGTAATGGAATATTCGTTAGGGAGATGCAAGTAATAACAAGCAGTTGAAAATTCAATTCATTTTCAAGTTGAGTGTCTGGAGAGCGATAACGTTTTGATTGTGCCTTAGATTGAATGAAAAAGTCAGGAGCCAGCACCAGCATTTTAATTTATGTATCTCTGAATGGATACATAAAATTTGGTCCTTCGAGCCGGATATGAAGGCAGAAACTCTCGAATTTCTAATGAAAATGGTCTTACCTAAATTTTTGCTGTAATTCGTCAGCAGCAATTGGATTGGCAGAAATTAATTCGTGGGTGTAGTGTAGGTATTGAATTGTTCGGAGATTCGGTTCAAATATTCTGAATTCTGAACATTATTTCAGAATCGTATTTTCGGATGTTAATCTCAACGTTATTTTTCATTCCGAGTAGCTTCTTGCATCAAATATTCTCCCCCTAATCCAGGAAAAAACTGGAGCGAACCCGTTGTATGTCGTCGGAGGAGCCGTTCTCTGATTGAGCCTCCTAAAGATTTACACGGAAAAGGGACCACTGCGCTGGATTTCGAAAGAACCTAATCAATCTAATCTTCCGGTGGCGGATTTCGACGATGTCGTATGAAAGAGTGGCCGTCCGAACAAAGGAGCTTTTATGTCCGCAACTTTAATGCGAATCAAATCCGCTTATACTTCCCTTTGTGCGGCACTGTCGCCATATTTGCTTCGGATCTGTCTAGGCCTTCTCTGTATTTGACCGTCAAAATGTTAATGGGTTGCCTCATTTCTAATTAATTAACCTATGCGATTTTTTCACTGTGGGATGAGCGCAAAATTACGCGGAAATTCTATTTTGCGAGCTTTTATGCACATTAGATAACTAATTATTTTACTTTGTACCGGCAATTCAATCAGTTTGCATTGTACATGCCTACTTTGTAGAGCCCTTTCATCCTTACGCTTCTCCGAATTGGATAAAATGCATATAAGGCTGAGTTCACATGGTCACGCGACAACGCACGTTTCTAGCTCTTTAACGCGCGTTGGTGTATTCAGATGGTCGACCGTTGATAGCGCAGCAGCCCGCATCTACTGTCATTTTTTGATCCCGAGAAAAGAAAGAGTCACTGAATTCTCTGTCCATAGTTCAGCTATGTACGTCTGATCGCGCGAATCATCTATGCCTGACAGATGTACTTTAATAAGCGCGACTTGTCTGTGAAGTTACTACTTACTCTTTCGAAAAGGAAAAATATTTGCTCTATTTCTGTATCGTAATGAGTTCATTACAATACTCAAAGTGATGTTGTAAAGGATTCATTACAGCATTGTTTTTAGTAATATTTGTTGTTGTTTCGTTGTCGCGAATGATGAACGCATACCCAATTGTCTTCATAAGAATATTTGTACTGCAAAAATTAAAGAATATCATTTTCGAATAACTATTGGCAAAGTGTCCACAGAATGTAACTATCATTCTCGTGTGAGAATTAAAAAAAGCAAGTGATTCAGTATCATTGAATGTGGCTAATTCTCAAGTTTTGTTCATCAATCTATTCGAATCCTTCAATACCATGGGAGTGTCTCGACATATAGAATTGAATTTTGGCATATTTCATAAAATCGTCCAATATTTTGCAGAATTCAATATTCTTTCATTTGATAATCCCGAAATACTGTTTTTAATTGGATGTAGGAACAAAATTTCAGTTCATATGTACTACGGCATGGTCTGGTTCTAGCTCCAATAGGTTCTTGCATGTACGGGCGCAGCGATTAATTTACAATTCAATTAACTAATCTTTCTGTACCTATCTTGGTTACAGAGTGGAATAATGTCGTTTTCCCGTATATATTCCGATGCTGCTACGTAACGTCATTCTGTTTAGGTACGACTGCGTGAGTAATTTCGTTACTAATTAATAATTAATGCTCCAGCACTCGGATTTGATTAACATTGACTAAACCTATGATTATCCATTTGACCAATCGGATATGTCATTAGCCAAATCACATAACGCTTAATGCATCCGCAAGAACGAACAAATAAACTTGTTAATTAACATGTCATTTTTTCGCACCCGGGTCCAGGAATAAATAATTGCAATTTTCTAGTGTTATTCAAAAAATATTTTATAATCTACCCACATTGAAAATTATAAATTTTGAAAAATTAACATTTTCTAGAGGGACTGAACTCAGGACGATAAACGGTTTTTTTGAACGAGAAATAATGAGTTTTATGTCTTCTTCGTTATTGTTCGGTGGAGCAATACCGAACAATAACGAATAAGATATAAAACCCTGAGTTATTTTCAAAATGAGGATAAGAAATTTTACTTTTAGTTAAAGCGAGAGAAATCTGATAATTTTCTAGTGTGAAATACACAATTTTTTTCTGTGACTGGTCGGAAAATTATCGATGACCAAAGTAGTAGAGATTCTTAAGAAAGGGAAAATCACATTTGATACCTGCCACCTCATACATATCAAGCTCGGAGCTGACAGTTATTTCTGAAAATCTCGAAAATGGTACATTTTAGATATCAGGCACCCTCAAAAGATTCCAGTCATATTCTCCTCACTAATTGATCTGTGAGTGAACTTCAACTCTCTCGAGTTACCTCTCATAAATTAAACCCCTTTTTCTCTACGGTGTGACTTTGAATATATTTTCGGTGACCCATCACAACAACCAGATCTGAGATTATGCGTTGCTCTTTAATTGAAGTCTCAGAGTTCTACAAGCCTCAATATGTATTTTTTCTTCAAAAAACAGTGAATAACTAGAAACCGGCTCTCAATGGCTATAGAAAATGATATATAAAATAATTGTTGCATTCGAAGAACTATCCGAAAACACATAATATACAGGGTGTACCATTTGAAATCAACTAGTTGATTCCATTTCCAGTGAAAGTGGAAGTCATTGATATTAAGAAGTATATCATAAATGAAGGTTTACTTGGCTCATATGATCACAAAAAATTTGGGAAATAATCGTGGGAAAAAAAATTATTTCAAAAAGTGATATTCTGTTACAACAAATTCGTTTCCCGTCACAAAAAAATTAAGTTATTTCATCAATTTTTTGTGAGATATATTCAATTTGATACTAAATCATTTTTAATTTGATAAATATGCCTATTGCCTACTGTCTAAGACATATGGGTTATTTCTACAAGTTCCTAGAACAAATTTCAATCGATGAATCCAAAAGTGTTCACGATTCTGAGGAAATCATCAGAATGCAAGTATGTATGTAATGTTTTAAGAGTTAGTGCGATTTAATATAGACTACGACAAATTTTACAAAGTTTGATAGTTCAAAGTGTTATTGCTTGTTTCTGACTCCCCTTGTTCCTAATTGAAATGATTTAGAGAGAAAATCCTAGAAAATTTCATAAAAACAAAACAAGGATACAAATATCGTTGGCAACACCGCAAAACCAAGTAACTGCAAAAACTGAAACTTTCAGGAGGCACTAAAAACTTATTAGTTGTGGATTGATGAATTCGATTGAATACGTTATAACTATACATAATTGAATACGTTTATAGTTATAAATCAATGATTAATAATTATAACGTATTCAATCGAATTCATCAATTCACAACCATTAAGTTTTTAGTGCCTCCTGAAAATTTCAGTTTTTGCAGTTACTTGGTTTTGCGGTGTCGCCGACGATATGCAGAAAATTAGAAACAGATCCTGCTATAATGCCATTTTTTATCTTGTTTCATTCGATTCAAGAATTTGAATTAGAATGAAAAAATTTCCAGGCTCACTCTTAATATTTGTTGCGAGTTCATAAATACTGAATATTTTGATTCATGAATTTTACAAGTTTAACTATCGAAAAGTCTTAAAAAATAATTTTTCTATCAATATTGTTAAGTCTTCTTGGTTTATTGGTCATAGAATTCTTTCACAAACGTTTTGATCACATCTGCAGTAGACATCTTCTGTGAATTCTTGGTCTGAAATTGAAACTCGACCCCTGAATTTACTAGAGTGATATGCTGGGTTCTATCTGGATTATAACTTATACCCCAGTTAATGATGGGAGAAGGTAGTGGGTTTACGGGCGCCATGCTGATTTGCCTATCGCTTTCACTCCGTATTGGCCTGATCTTGTTGTTTTCCAATATCGTTATGTATCAAATGAATTTTTGAATTCCGTTCATGTTGTCTTTATGTTTATCAATCTCAATGGTTTCGATGTTCATCCTAGGATTCAGTTTTGACATTTGAAATAACCTCCAATATTGTGTCATCTCTCCGAGAATGTTCCGCTTGTGCGAAATTTTCTGTGTAATTGAGTCACCAGCATCGTTCGTTCTCTTCAATTCTTCCTCCTAAAAATGTATGTAGACTTTGCCGCAGTCGCGAAGTTTCCTGGAAACAACGATTCGTGAAAGTGAGATCTTACTATTGAATGTGTTTTTGAAATATACAGGCTGTACCAAGTTCGAAGGCCTATTGGGCGCTTCTGAAGAACTAGACCTATTTGAAATCTAAAAATTGGGGTTATGTTATTGTTTGACATTATCTACCTATCTGAAATATTCTAAGAGCCTGGCCACTATCAGTTATACAGTTTGTTTTCGAATTTGATAGGGTATGCAATTCTGAATATATTCGTGCTCAAATCGTTGCATTCGTCAAAATACTTCCAAAAATATCGAGAAAAAAACTGAAGAAAAAAGGGAGATAAGAGTATTCGGTATAATGTTTGTAATTTCTAACCTATATATCGTAAGCACAAACTATTTTCACATTTCTGAAGGCGAAGAATGTGAAATATTGTACATTTTCAGAATTTTGAAAAACCTGTCACAGGGTGTTACAAAAGTTGGTTCAAAAATTTGGATCAAGAATGACCGATAACTTTCGTATTTCAAATTAGAACCTTATTTTTTTATGATGGCGCTGGATTTTGAGAAGAAAAATAATGATAATGTTTGAACATGTTAATCGAGATGTTAATGCCCCTAAAATTAATAATTCTTGAGTTATTCAGGATTTCCTGATTTCATGTCGTACGTACCGTCAAATTCATAGAATCTGTTTCATATCAACAATGACCTCAGTCCTAGACGATAAAGTATTCGAATAACTCACTAGTGACTTCCTCTTTTCTGAATACAATTATCATCGTTTATATAAAACAGAGTTCATGGATAGAATCAGAAAATCCTTAATAACTCAAGAATTAGTAATTTTAGGAGCATTAACATGTTAGAACATTCTCATAATCTTTCTTCAAAGAATCAAACGCAACCATAAAAAAAATAGAGTTCTAATTTGAATAACGAAAGTTATGAGCCAATCTTGATCCCAATTTCTGAACCAACATTTGCAACACCCTGTGACAGGTTATTCAAAATTCTGAAATCGTACAATATTTCTACTGTCTTCTCTTCCAAAAATGTGAAAGCAGTTTGTGCTCACGATATCTAGATTAGGAATAACAATCTTTATACCGAATAATCTTATCTCTCTTTTTTCTTCAGTTTTTTCTCGCTATTTTGGAAAATGTTGTGACGAATGCAATGATTCGAGTACGAATTTATTCAGAATTATCATTCGAGAAAAAAAAACAGAAGAAAAATTTCAAATTTTTTTTTCACTCCCTGTATTACTGAAAGTGGTCAGGAGCCAAGAATGTTTCAGATCGATAGATAATGTCAACCAATATTATATTCCCAATTTTTAGATTTTAAATAGGTAGAGTTCTCCAGAAATGCCTAATAGGCCGTCGAACTTGGTACACCCTGTATATCACCATATTCAAATATTCTTTATCCAAATGTAAACAACAAAAATAGTTCAAACTATTCGAATGAAACCCAATAGGCATTATCTAATGGGAGTAGAGAGAAAAGAAATTCTGTGCGCTCGAATTCATGAACTGAATCTCAGGACTTCACACTAGATTTATCGTTCGGAGGAAAAGATCAAAAACAACTCATTGATCTCTCAGGATCTGACAGCGTCACCAGAACTTTGTGTATGCGCACACGGCAGATAGCACTATCAATTTAGGAAAATTCTAGGTCACGAAGGTCGATTATTCCAGGCCTTCATTACAATCCGCTGTCCCCTAATATATGACTTCACAAATACTTTTGACCCGATTCGCGTCCAGGGTAGACGTTTGTTGGCAAGATAGAGCACAGCGGCATTAAGTTAAGCCTACGAAAGTCTCGGACGGCTTTCCTTGTCACTTTTGTGATGGAGTTCGAAACTTCGCTATTATTGCTTTCAACCAGATCATTCATGTGCTCGGAGCCTCTTCCCGGAATCGATACTCTCGGTATTATGCCGTGATTTAGCGCTCTTTTGCGGCGAACAATGTTCACGTAACCGTGATTTTGGCCTAGGACGATACATTCTATCTGGAAGGATAATTTCTGTTTAAACCCTCTTGTAATTTCCGAGAAAGCAGCGCTCCCTCCTGCAAATAGTTCGCATTATAACTGAATCATGCAATTTGAATGAAAATTAAGATATCAGATATCCTAAAGCAAGACTTGCATCTTTTCAGTACTAAAGAAGAACCGGTATATCAAAATTGACGATTTTAGAGAAATGTCTTTTTGAACATTGACAACCAGGTGTCATTCGGATTGTATTCCAAATAGCTGTCCGAGTCCGGTAGAGTATTCAATACTTGAAGCATAATGAAAATAAAATATATCGGCTGTCGAAAAATAAGGTTTCAACATTTTGGTAGTTAATTATAGAAGTTATTAAATATGGATTAGCAAATGAACTGATGATGGAGATATTTTTCATTTTCAAAATACCTAAAAAAAAATTGAGGAAACACAAACATTTTCGAGATTTTCTCTGATTTTCATCAACAAATGAAGCATTGAGACTTAAAATCTCTAGTGTTCCTTGGATAAAACACATATTTTTTTCTGCTCTACGGACATGGGGAAATTTTCCGAGATTAACAAATGCAAAGCTTCTTCATTGAACTTAACTTTTTTCTGTACGAGACGCATATAAGACCATTTGAATTTTGAAGGTCGACCAACAAGCTGTTTTTTTGCAGAAAAGTTTCCACGAATTCTTTCATGATTAATTGAAGGGAGATCAAAATTTAAACCTTTAACGTTAACTTGGAACAGGCCACAAAAAAAATCATATTATCCTTTTTTTTTCCTGCTACCCCGAATATATATTCCTCAATATTTTGTAAGAAATGAGAGAACCAGGTTTTTGTTCCAGAAACTTGACCTGAAATTCTTGAAAATCAACATTCTAATTTGTTTCTACATTTCGTCATTTTTCAAGATAAATTATGAAATTGCACGAAACTATTTCGCAAAGTTTTTTTTTAATTCTCCAAATTCTTGAAAAATGTTTGTTGCAGTTCTTATGATGTTTTAGGAACACAGGAAGAAAAAACAGAAATATTGAATTTTAGGAAAGATTTGTTCCAAATTGAGGAACAAAAATCTTGTCCCGTCAATTTAATCAAAATTTCAACAAATTGGTCCAGTAAAACCACTAAACCGATCGATCCAAACTCGTAGCGGTTGGTACATGAGCCTGTGAAAATTCCTTCTTGACAAAGCTATTATTGATCAAATAAAAAAAAGGTTTTTCTGTTTTTTTTTTCAAATAATTACAACCGATTTTGCAGGAAATTTCTTGCAGAAAAACGACGCCTGTCGTCTAGCTAGAGGATCAGTAGTTTCAAAAATATCTGCAGTTTAGTGAAAAAGAATTCCTTTGCATTCAAATTCGATATCGCAAAAACATATCGTGGTATCCGAGTCCTGTACGAAGCAAATAAGAGCTGAATGAACAGGCAGGCTATCGTCTATTTTAATGCAGGGAGTACATAATCATAAAGATCTGCGTAGTCTTGTCATGGGTGTCTGAATACAAACATCCAAAGGATTTAATGCGGAAGATCTGACGGGCCAAGGTACTGGGCTTCCTCTTCTTATCCATCGTCTGTGAAATGCTTCATCCAGAAATGCTTAGGCGGCAGTTGCAAAAATATTTAGTTTGACATGGTAAAAATTCACACGGAGATTGATATTATGACGTCGACCTTATTAGTGAACCTGCCAAATCCATTCTAAATCAATGGACTAAGCAGGTTAACCAATTAGGCCGACGATAAGACGAATGTATAATTCCCATTCAGAATATCTATTTGACCTTGAAATAACATAGAATTCTAACGCCATGGTCAGATTGAAGTTTTGTAGTGATTATTGCCGACCAAGTTATTTTCTGATCGAGTTTATTTCTAAGTAATTATTTCGTTGTTTCTTTCAGAATGGGTCATGCTGTAAATGAAGTAGTATCAAATAGTTCGAATATTTTCCAAACAATGCAATTCTAATGAAATTCTGTATAAAACGTAGGTAAAGCTCCCATTCTCGAATAATCTGAAAGTTTCCTGAAAATCTAAAGAAACCCTTCATCCAGAAGAATGCTTCTTCAGTTAGTCCAATTTTATGAACAGCATGAACAGTCTTCATACATTTCAACAGCGAACACTAAACATAGAATCTTGAGAACCGAACTTCCACACAAATTCGAAAATTCAATAAGTTCTGAGAACGTTTTTTATTTTTTTGTGCACTTGGAAACTTTTCGACAGAAACTTCCGTGTTGATATTCAACAGCATTTGTGGGTAATTGAAAAATATGTTTCTCGAAAAAATTATTTTCACCGATTAGTATACTGAAGAATATTTTTCAAAACCTACAGCCTTCTGAATGAAATTTGCGGCATCTGTATGGAATTATATTATATGTGCATTTTAAGCACATTCTGAAATAAATTTTTCAATAAACTGTGGCTAAGGTACATATCAAACCATTTTTCTTTGAAAACTACTTCATATCAATTTCATATTTTTTTTCTAGGTGAGTAAACTGAGCATACTTGTCACTTCTGTGGGTGAGTAGCAATAGTAGTCATTTGATGTATACGGTACGTACGGTATATCTATGATTTAGCTTTTTTATTCACTTAGTTGTTTATCGACCCAAATCCTTTGTTTTCTATGTTTTAAATAATTCGTATGTATTATCAGATAACTACCTCTAATACCCACCGCTTCAAGTGTGCCAAATAAAAACTCATGCAAGTAGGCTTTTGCCTAATCAAGAAATACCGTCATACTGTTCTTATTCCTGTTTATACCCTCAACAAGGAGTGGGTGAAATTGTTCGAATGCATTTTGAGTGCAATTTCTGAAACCGAATTGGTTCGAACCTAGTACATTGAAATGTTCAAGGTACTGTGCAATTCGGGCTCTTCTCAAATATTTTGGCAAAGTTTTTGATTGGTAAATTTGGTTCATTTGTTTTTTGGAAGTGTAGTTTAGTTCTTTATTGAAAGAATTGCGGAAATGAATTCATAACTTCTTCATGTCGGGTTTCACTTCTGGAATTTAGAGTTTCATTAAATAACAGTGCCAAGATCGTGATGAGAATTCATAAATTGCCATAAGTGGTGATGAGGTTATTTCGATTTTTTCTAGAAGCCGTATAAATAAAAACAAACGATGCCGTGAGTACCTTGCCTTGACATAACGAGGAAAAATGGGAACGATGCCGATCCATGACCTGGATGTACGCTGCAATGGAGCTGAGATGGGAAATCTCTCCTGGAAATGCATTATTACAGCAATATCTCGCCCACCTCCTCTATGCGAGCCATCTGTTTTAATAAAAATTTCATATTTGTAGAAGAAACTTTCTAACCCAACATCAGTTCTCACAATAGGAGTATATTTAATTTATATAACAAATGGAGAAGTGAATGTGGATAAAAGTTGAAAGTGAAAACAATAAATATAATTTGGGAAATGAAAACAATTCAGGATATCGAGAATTCATTCACAATTTTCGTCATCAAAAACGGTTACAAATTTCGCAGTAACCCTGAATTCTTTCGTGTCATTTATATGAATATTCAATTTATTTCTCAGATTTCAAGAAATATCCTTTTCAAGGAATAGCAAATATACTGCTAAAAAGGTTAACTATTTGTTTCCACATAACAATACGAGTATATTGAGAGAAATGAAGAAAGCGTTATATACAATTATGTACCTCCTGATGTAATAAAGTAGGTGTTGATGTGGATTTTAAGCCATATTCTAACCTGGTGGTGCCTGTAGGCTTAAAAATATTCTTGGTGTAACGAACACCTTGAAATCAGCTCTTATTTTAGGATTGTGCCACCTCCAATTCTATGTAGTGCCTCAATAAAATCGATGAAAGTTGAGGAACAATGTCTGAATTATCAGTCAAAGCATCCGAGAGGTCTTGTTACGTGTGCTGTGATACAATTAAGATGAAATCTCTATTTCTATATGTGCGCGTCCATCTTTCACAAGTGTTAGATTCGATCGCCCAAGTTACTATGATTGTTTTCTTCTGTTGCTTCACTTTTACTTTACTCTTTCTAAATCATCCGCAATTTGTGACATGTTCTTTCGAGCATTTAGGCCGTCGTCGTAGATTAGTTCTCGACGTTTCGCCAGTTCGAGTGTCTGGCATCTTCAGGAGTTATATTTCAGGAGATGTTCTCACTGGACTGAACTGCCTGAGTGTGACGGGGACGCAGATTGTACTTCCTTATATAACCTCGGTCGGGGGCGTGGCTGCGCTTGACCGGTCTCGTCCCGATAACGAACGCGCGCCGGTGTCCGACCGGTTCACAACCGGTTCCCGATCTTCATTCACTTCATGAACCCGGTTATTATTATAGGGAAGTGGTTTTGTGTTTTTGAGTACTGGCACCCATGTTCTATTGATTTTCAAAGATTCCTCCGATTTATTGAAATTCATTGGGTGTTCATGAATTTCGATTGCTTCCCTGTAGATCCTGGGGTAGTATGCGGTAGTGGTGCACAACACTTGGGTTTTGTCGAATTCTATTGCATGATTCGTGTTGTTCAGTGTGTGCTCTGCGACGGCGGATTTCTCTGAATGACCCAGTCTACAATTGGCCTTGTGTTCCTTGATCCTCGTATTGATGGATCGCTTCGTTGTACCGATGTATACACTTCCACAGCAGCACGGAATTCGGTATACACTCCGTGCAGCTGTGGAAGTGTATACATCGGTACAACGAAGCGATCCATCAATACGAGGATCAAGGAACACAAGGCCAATTGTAGACTGGGTCATTCAGAGAAATCCGCCGTCGCAGAGCACACACTGAACAACACGAATCATGCAATAGAATTCGACAAAACCCAAGTGTTGTGCACCACTACCGCATACTACCTCAGGCTCTACAGGGAAGCAATCGAAATTCATAAACACCCAACGAATTTCAATAAATCGGAGGAATCTTTGAAAATCAATAGAACATGGGTGCCAGTACTCAAAAACACAAAACCACTTCCCTATAATAATAACCGGGTTCATGAAGTGAATGAAGATCGGGAACCGGTTGTGAACCGGTCGGACACCGGCGCGCGTTCGTTATCGGGACGAGACCGGTCAAGCGCAGCCACGCCCACCGACCGAGGTTATATAAGAAAGTACAATCTGCGTCCCCGTCACACTTAGGCAGTTCATCCAGTGAGAACATCTCCTGAAATATAACTCCTGAAGATGCCAGACACTCGAACTGGCGAAACGTCGAGAATTAATCTACGACGACGGCCTAAATGCTCGAAAGAACATGTCACATTGAACGATGGCCGCGAAAGCCTCAACCAATTCATCATCCGCAATTTATTGCTTCATTGTTCTTTTATTTGTATTTACTTCTTGAAGAACTTGCTCAACGAAAGTTTGGTAAACTGTTTTTTTCCTTATTTTAGGATAAACTATTCAGATTTCTCGAGTGGGTTGAAATACCCCAAGGTTCTATTCTCGGACCACTTAAGTTTCTTTTGTTCGTTAACTATCTTTCATCAAATTTGAAAATTAATATCTTGTACCTAGCTTTATGTGAATTGTTATACGTCAAAGTCCCTTATCTTTTACTATTCATTGCCATTTTGTTCGTACTCCGATACCTTATGTATGAAAAGAAAACTAAGACGGTATTGTGAAACTTTGCCCCATATGAAAAATGAGGATGAATTATGTTTTCTTGAACATAATATAGAATTGTAGTCACTTATATTTGTCGTTTTCTGATTGTCAATACACACCTCTGATCCTGTTAATTTTCAAATCAAATAATTTCAAATTCCTGAATTTGTCAAAATTTCGTTAGTTACACCAAGACACAACACAAAAGTCACTAGGATGTGAAATCTGACTGTTTATTTGAATTACCAGAGTTTTTCATAGAACTTGATTAAAATAGAGAGAATATCGTCTTACACTCTAACACTCAAGCATTCCTGTTGGAATAGAAGTTTCAAATTATTTTAGAAAATACGTTCATGCTATATTTTCGAAGGTTCATTTCTATATTTGTAATAGTTTACTATAGTTATTACTGACAAATAAAATATTATGTTACAAATGATAATTCTTTCATTTTAATTGTTTTTATTATAAGAATATTATTGTAAGAAAAGGAAGTGAAACGATAACCAACATAACTATCTTGTAACTTGACTGGAGAAGTGTGTTAAGAATTTGATACCCGATGACATAATTTATCTGAAGGAGAAGTGCAAATAAACAGAATGTGCAAGATATTCGTAGAACTCTCAAGCTCTTTTTTCTCAAGCTTCTAGTATATGTAACGATGCAATCCAAATGCTCGGTTCTATTGCATAATCCTCATACTATACGAAGAGGTACCTAATAATAATTCAAATTCCTGCCAACGTTATTCGATTAGATGTACCTGCATATTGCGAAAGAGCCAAGACAACATCGAACGCATTTGTGAGATTGGATATCGATTTGTTTACGTAAATAAAACGGTCTTGGTTGACATAAAAGAAGTGGAAAGCTGCGGAGGCAGTTCATTACTTCGAATGATACCTGGATATTTACTTTGTATCCATCAAGGTGACGACCATTTCCGTATGTAAGGGAAATATGAAGTACGCTTACAAGGGGGAAGAAACGCAAACAATCAAGAGTTCAGCCTTTCGAAAACCTCGTTCGACTATAGTTGGACGCAATTCTGCGTTTATCAGGACTAGGAAATATCATCATTAGAAAGCGAATATCATGAATCACTCGCATTGTTTTACTAAATTTACCTTGTGGTGAAGCGGATGAAGAGAGCAAAAATTTATATTAAGGTTTGAGCTAGCAGGTTTCTACTGGGTGTCCGGGAAATAACTGTGCACACTTTTACCAGAGAAAGAGTTGAACAAGGTGATTACTGATTGACTATAAAAATTAATTCCTGGACTTCCTAGAAAGTGACAGGGTAATTTTTCAACTTCATAGAAATACTTAGACCATCATAAAATCCAAACTTATTGACGGATATTATTGAAACTTGGGAGGTTATTGGAATATGCCAGAATGATATCGATTATTTCATTATTCAAGGGCAGGACTCATTAATCTTCTTTTAAAGGGTCCAGGGTAAAACAAGCACCTTGTGTTTCGAATTACAAACAATTGATTCGCTTTTTAGAAAGAAGCTAAATGATGCTTCAATTTGTGATATGGCTGATGTCACATCAACAATTATTTTTTTATGAATTTTTCATTCGGGATATAGTTAAAAAAATTCAAATTTTCACCATGAATAGAACTGAAAATCTTATATTTGAATATAAAATGGAAAGTGATGGTAGAACATTTTCAAAAATTTTCAAAAAAGTTCGGAGCTTTAATAAGCATATCCATAACGAAACAATAACTCATGAAAGAAACTAAATAACTTATCAACAGACAATTTCATAGTCATCACTCTGATCTTTTTCTTATAGCATGCTTCTCTATAGTTCCATACCAATCTGACCTAAAAGTGGTAATACTGCTTTTCTGTAATTTGCCTCTGAATACTGTCAATGTTTTCTGAGAGAATGTGTTTACTAACTACCTTTTTGATTAGAAACTTCGAATTGAATGTTGAATTCGAATCAGTAACGTGAAACATAAGGATCGCTCTCAACTAATCCGGGACAGAATGTCACCAACATTGTTGAAAATAATTTCACGTGGGCGTTGCTCAGTGTGGATCCAGAACACCAATGGGTTTTCATTATGAGGTGATTGCTTTCATGTGGTAGTTGCTATGACAGAATCGCCACTGTATGACGCAATTACTCGTGAGTTACATGTCGAACGCAAGTATTCGACGGCAAATATGTTGGGGCTGGTTAACACCAGGTCGATTCGGATGCTCGCACAAGCAAATGACCAGGAATACATCAAAATCGTAAAATCATGATGACATAAGGTCGTCCGAGAGTAGTTTACAATTAAACAAATATTCTGGGCAAGGGAATAGTTCAGACTCTATGAACTCAAACTTTCGTTCGACGAGTGGTCTTTTTCATAAGCTAATTGATGTAGGTACATAGTACATATACAAGTTTCTGTTGTAATTGGGGATGCCAACTATGAGCTATTGAAATAAAGCACATCAACACACCAGAAGGGTAATAGAATTGATGACCTCAGTTTTTGGAAGCAAGTAGATGTTATTTCTCTGAGAGTAAACATACACAAAAAATATAGGAAAAAATTAAGCAAACACTAAAAATTAACAATTTAATTATCAAAGCACACATTTTAACTCCAAACTGAAATGAAAAATCCTTGATATTGGCCAAAAAACAATTAGAAATTATATGCATTCAACTAATTCTTCAATAACCTTCAAAATGTAAGGACATGGTTTTGAAATAAAGGACTCTTTTTTGAAATGAAGGACTGTTGGCAACCCTAGTTTAAATCGTAGAAATGCTTTATGGAGCATTGTGTTGTGAATCATTAGAAAATTAATTTGAATGATAATGTCTTCGATGCCACAATTTTTATGCAAGAAGGTCGCGAAAGTCACAAATAAATCAAATTCAGACAAATTACATTCGATGAAATAAAAAAATATTATAATTTACTTTTTTCAGAAACAGATTCACTAAATATTTGATAAAATATCGAATGAATGAAGTAAAACTTAGCTGGGAACAAAATCTAGGATTATATCTTATAAATAACAAGTTGCAGAATGGGCACATATCGCAACACGAATGCGAAAGCATGAATTGCTTTCCGTCACGAGTATAGGCCAATATTTTCTCTATTTCAGTCAAGTTTTGTGAAATGCTCTCGAAATTCAGATAAAACTCCAGATTAGTGACTGTTGTATTATATCTTAGCAGTTGGTATGACTCACGAAATTTGACAGATAACGAAATTGGCATTGATTTGCTTTGAAAATTAATAGAATCGGATATCATGATCCCCCCGCAGAGGATGTACGATGTGCAGCAATATTTGTTGTTTTTCTCATTTCCTTCTTTAGATATCTTTCTTCCTAAATTATGAAGGATGTGAAGTTCTCCTGAGGAATATGATATTTTCTAAACGAATAATTACGTAAATAAATTGTTATAACATCGATGAAACTGCATAATTTGAAATACTCAACTGAAATCTAAGTCTCATCTCAAGAGTATTCCCGTTAACAAATTATAGAAAAGTATACTTCCGGTCACTGGTGCCGGAAAGTGACATTTTCTGGACCAAAAACAGTACGAGGAAGAATGTGAATACGCACGATTTAAGTTAAATTTTTCTTTCCATTATTATTACATGCGAATATTCACAACCAAGTTATGTTTTATCGAAACAGAACCGAAACTGAAGAATATAATCTGACGTATTGTCTGAATTCAAATTCAGCCATCAAGCAGGAAAGCACAAATCGCTACTGCTGCCTATCAGTATTAATGACTCGGAACATATTGTGAGTTCACTGTAACCGCTTTTCATTATCTGTCATTTATTATTTTGCAGATTAAGGAAAATCATTCTTATCCTCAAAAAAGAAAAAATGAAGAATCTTTCCTCAAAGTTTGAACAACCTTTTGTCGGTATTTACACCTCAAATTTCCTCTCAGTGCCGCTACCGCTACCTATATTGTATTGTATTTTACATAATTACAATTATACAATTTTTGATCAATCAAACATATATGACAAAAACTCAATATGAACATAAAAAAATACAAAATATAAGGCTCACGTAAATGTATATGATGAAAACCGTTCAACTGAAATATGCCATTTTTGCTGACCAGCTAACTCCTTCATTCTCCCTATAAGGAAAATTTCTCTGGAGAGACATTTTTCCAGCTGGTTAATATGCTGTGAAAACTTCATATTTGACTGGAGTTTCATTCCCAGAAATTTGAGGTGGTCAGTTTTAGGGTCTTCCAGCACTATCATAAATGACTGTGTTTTCCCAGTGTTCATTCTCATCATGTTTGCACTGAACCATTGTTGAGCTTTTCTCAATGTTATTTTAGTATTACTCTCTAGTTCTTGTTGGTTTCTGGAAACATAAATGAAGTTCGTATCATCCACAAACATAACTGTATCTACCCGTTTCTTAGTCGCGGGAAGATCATTGATGTACACCAGGAAGAGTATCGGTCCCAAAGTGGATCGCTAAATGACTATTGCTTCCCAAAATGGCGACCGTCTCAGAACGTGTTGTAGCGCATGTCCCACCCGACGATTCCGTTACAGTTGCACAACGGTTTCGTTCGCTGAATACGACCATTAACAGTAGGTCTGTGATGAAAACGAACATTGTTTGATGAATTTAACATGAACGTATACTTTCGTAGCAACGTGTTGTGCACGAAAATGACTCAATTCGATTTCTTTGTTCATCGTTCATCGAACGAGTGATCTCGAGAATTGACACCCAGGCCTGCTCCCAAATCCTCAAAGATTCTCTTTTATCAACCAACGTTAAAAACATCCCACTCCCAAAAATCGCATTCAAACAAGGCGTCCGAAACTCCACAGACGATTACCTACCAGCCGAAGCGCACGCTAAGCAATCAATTGAAGATTGGAGATACAAAGAATTTCCCGGGCTTTCATTCAAAGTCTGTTAAATTCGGTAACTTTGCCGTAGCCGCCCCCCCGTGAGATCCGAAGTGAACGATACTTGAAAGCGGCGTCGATACTTATTCATTGCGGGCTTCCCCAACCGTACGGCGTTATTACCAGGTAAATGAAATTGAATTCGGCCCGCCGAATGGCAATATACGGATTCGCAACTTTTTGATAGAGAGCGACAAGCGCCCCTCGCCGCCCCCGTTCGCCGCCCGCCTCCCCCGATATTAGCCGGAAAACCTTGTTTCACGGAGCATCCATTTAGAAACTGCTTTATTCTCCGTCAGTCAAATAAATGTCAATTTCGGATATCTATTCAGGAATGAATATGGGTGGCCTTTATGTGAGGACAAATTTATTTGTAGACGATGTTTTCAAAGGGGGACTTTCTGTTGGAATTTCTCTTTTAATTTCCATGGAGCCCCGTTGCGTGGGCCGTGCATTCAGGGTTTTGACGGTCTATTTCTCGTCGTTTTTATCTAGCAACGGTCGTTCGTTTGACGAGCAGAATCTACGTTTGCGAAGGCTTTCATTCTTTATGTGGAGTCGAATTTTTATCTTCAATGCTCTCCCCTGTTGAAAAACCTCTAGGATTCCTAATGAATTATACCATGACGCTCCTATGTCAAACATGAAAAGATTAAAACTATGCAGAATAATAATCAAATAATCAACTTCAATAGAAATGGGTGTACAGGGTGGGCATATTTCGATGTTTTAGCACTACAACTTTTGAACCACAGGAGATAGACAAGATCTGATACCACACTCTCGATCTCTTTTTCGGAGAATCTAACAAGAGTTGTATTCATTTTTGGCTTTTGTTTTCGAATTATAAGCGAAAATTAGAAAAATGGCGATATCGGAAAAAATTTATATCTCCGCTAATACTGATGATAGAGCTCTGAAATTAAAACATTCTACAGGCACTTTTTTACGTAGAATCCAGTGGCATGCTCGTCTTTTTTGTAGCATTTTCAATTTCTAAGCTATGGCCCAAAGTTATGTTTTTTTAAATAGAAACATTATATTTCTGTGCCATTTTCTAAAGGCCTAATTTTTTCTGATTTAAAAAATATATAACATCGTAAGGTTTGTATCAATACTAGTATGGAAATTGGTCAAAAACCTTATTTTCATGTGAGTTTCAATATTTTCTATGGTTTCAACTGTTGAGGGGCACAGAAAAATGGAGCTTCCTATAACAAAAGCATAGAAATGAAAAAGACTACTAAAAAGAAATTGTGGTAATTGTACGATACTAAATTTTTCTGTGCTTATCGACAATTGAAACCATATAAAGTATTGAGACTCAGATGAATATAGGTTCTTGACCAATTTCTATACTCATATTGATTTATTGATACGAACCATACGATGTTATATATTTTTGAAATCAGACAAAAATTAAGCTTTCAGAAAATGGCACAGGAATCTAGTGTTTCTATTCAAAAAAACATAACTTTGGGTCATAGGTTCGTAATTGCAAATGCTGCAAAAAAGACGAGCATGCCACTGGATTCTACGTAATGAAGTACCTGTATAATGTTTTAATTTCAGAGCTCTATCATCAGTGTTAGCGGAGATCTCAATTTTTTCCGATATCACCATTTCTCCAATTTTCGCATATAACTCGAAAACAAAAGAAGGTAGCCAAAAATGAATACTACTCTTGTTAGTTTCTCCGAAAAAGAGATCGAGGATAGGGTATCAGATTTTGTCTATCTCCTCTGGTTCAAAAGTTGTAGTGCTAAAACATCGAAATATGCCCACCCTGTACAGGGTGATTCATTTATCTTCGAAACCCCAATTTTCTCGAAAACGTCCTAATATTATTTTATTCTGTGAATGGCGTTTTGAACATGTCAATGTCGACTTGAGATGCGCATAAAAATCTGCGGAATAAATAAAGACGCCAGGCGTCGCGGCGCTAACAAAAATTTTTTCTCCAGGGACATACCATTTTTATCATGTCATTCGAAAGATAATGTCATTCTGAACTTTTCTTTTGATTACAATTTTTGTTAATTTCTAACCGTCAGCGATCTGCTGTGTGTTTTATGTTGATTCTATTCCATTCATTTTTTTTTCTGGCTAGTTTTTTAAACAATTTGCCTCTTCAAATAAGATCAAATATATGGATACAGCATGATGGGGCTCCATGTCACAACGCTGCCATTGTGAAGAGATATTGAGATTAAGAATTCGAAATATTTTGACCACAGTGACAAATAATGAAATAGGGAGATGATATAACTTGTGTATGGATCATAATGTCTAGATGACCTAGATTTGATTTTGTTTCGTGAAATGACGGAGGATCGGTAACAAACTTTTGCTATCATTTTATTCATAAAATATTATATCTTATATCAATAAACATTTTATTTAATAACAAACGAAACATTTCGAATCATATGTTCTATATACCGGCCATATAATAACTATACATAAGTTATGTCATTCCCATAATAAGTTACTTTGGTCAAATTATAAGGGTCTACTTGGGCACATGCGTTCTTATCTTCATTTTCAGATACATAGTCCAAGTTATTAGAATCAGTTTGGTATACCATATATTTAAGGGGACCCCTCAGAAAGTAATCAATGAGTGTTAGGTCTGGCGATATCTGATTGGTTCATTGGTTTCAATCCATTTATTTTCGAATTCTTGATCTAAATATCTCTTGACAATGGCAGCGTTGTGGCATGAAGCCCCATCTTGCTGTTGCCACATATTTAATCTTATTGAAGGGGCACATGGACTAGAAAACTAGTCTTCTTGAATTCAAATCAAAAAATCATATCTATGTCTCCAAATGAAGGCATACTACCACAATACAGAAAAAAAATGGAATAGAATAAATAAAAAACACACTGCAGATGGCTCACGGTTAGAAATGGATAAAAATTGTATTTGAAAAAAAAATTTAGAATGAAATTATCTATAAAGAAGGTATGTCCTGGAGAAAAGAATTCGATAGCGCCGCGACGCCTGGCGTCTTCATTTATTCCGCAGGTTTTCATGGCGCATCACAAGTCGACATTGACTTGATCAAAACGCCATTCACAGAATAAAAAAATATTAGGATGTTTTCGAGAAAATTGGGAGTTACCAAGATAAGTGAATCACCCTGTACGGTTATCAAGAAACAAACATTGTAGCCCTGGGTTATTTATAATGAATTTTAAAAAATTTGAAGTATCAGTCCTTTTTGAGTTATATTAGAAAAACCATCGCAATAACCATCCTATACTTCGTTTATTCAGCTTCAATTCACCTTTTCATAGATCTTGATACTCCACTCACTTCTCATGAAGATATCGGCCTTCAAATGATCCTTTCGATCCGTTTGTTTTTGACTTTCTATAACTCAGCAATCAATGATCACATGGAAAACTAACGGTAATTTTCGAGGTCCTTGATGAACTTTTTTTTTGAAACATG